>QARZ01039885.1:0-28890 GCA_013407115.1 Glycine latifolia | reverse complement strand
GGGGGGGGTGAATTGGTTAAAACTTGGTCTTTTAAAATTTTCTTTTCTAAATCAGAGTTAGGATCTTAATCACTTCAAAACCAAGAAACCTTTAATTCAATCAATTCACTCAGCTCAAGGAAACTATGTCTCAAAACAGAACTTGTTGAGTAATGATAAGAACACCAAGAATCAATGAACAAGATAGCTTAAAAGAGATTAAAGAACAGAGAATCAACACAAGAATTTATACTGGTTCACTTCTCAAGAGAAGCTACATCCAATTTCTAATCAACACTAGATTAGAATTCCACTATTGAAAATTTCAGTTCTTACAAGCTTGATTACATTTACCCTTTATCAACCCTAGATAAAGAAAGGAAATCTAAAACCCTATTAGATACCTTATCAACAAGAACCAGAGAACACAACTCTGTTCTTCCCTAGAGAACACTACTCTAGTGCAAGCCTCAAGAACAAATTTACAACAACATCCAAATATAGAAAATCAAAACTGAATTACACCCAAAGAGAATGGAGAGAAACAACCTGATGATCCAACGTTTATGAATGCAAATGAATTACCAGCAGAGTTGAATCACCAAATGAAACTTAGAACATGCTCTCCTATTCTTATTTTAAAGACTCTTGTCCAAGTAATCAATCAAGAACTCATGTGGATTAAGAAGTGGGACAAGAGGTTTATATGCTCAAAAATACTCTTTAAATCTTGGTGAAGGCTTGAAGGTAATCAGAAATTCGTATTAGACAAGTTGTTAAATAGAGCAAGCCTCACTTCTATTTATAATAAAATTTTGTAACTAACATTAATCGATTAAACACGCCAAATAATCGATTAAAACGCTTAATTAATCCATTAAATCACCATTTTAATCGATTAAAGTGTTCATATGTTTTTTGGGTTTGAACAATGAGGAAAATAATCGATTAATACGAGCCGTAATCGATTAAACCAGTAGCACATCATTTCATTAAAACCTTGTGTAATTGATTACGAGAAACAGTAATCGATTAAAGCAATGCAACATGTTTTTCTGAGAGCATTGTGTAATCGATTACAATACCTGGTAATTGATTATTGCAGTAGAACCATCTTTTCAAAAAGTCTTATGTAATTGATTACATTACATGGCAATCAATTAAAGTGTTCATCAAAGCTTTTCCAGATTTTGAAAAACGAAGCAAATAATCGATTAATACGCCGTGTAATCAATTAAACCAGTGCAATTTGCATTTTTCAAAAAACATTGCTTCTTTGGTTCATTTATAAAAACATGCTTTGATTCTTTGTTAAAACATTTAGACAATTAAATGATTAAATGCATGCAATGCAAGGATCAATAGATTGGACTCTTTAACACTTCCTTGATTCACAATCTTCCAAGGCATTCCAAGGCATGTGAAAAAGCTCAAAACCATTCTTCAAGTCCTAAGCTTTAAGCTTTAAGATGCTCCCCCTATATCCAACATGTACTGGCTGTCTAACTTGTATATCTTATATGCAATTGTGTATGATATCTGCACTGGTTGGCTAAATTGCATATTCATGTTGGAATGGCATGTTGGTGTGGTTATATACATGTGATGTTTATTAAAAGGCTGGGTTGGCTATGTTAATTATAATGCCAATATAAATGCTATGTACTATGGAAGTGAACCAGGGGGAGGTGAGTCTCCAAGAACCCCAAGTTTACTAAGATTGTATCTCACCCCGGTTAGGGATCATATTTTTTATTTGCAGTTGATAGCCAAAGAACGGAGGACAAGGTCCTGGGTAAAAGACCCGAGTAAAGGTCGTATGGTGAATCCCGATTGAGGATTCCAGACAAGAGGCCGGGACGGGTTCAAGAATGCAGAAGGCGGGTCTTGTGCAAGCTTGTTGGCTCAAGTAAATTTTGTTTTATATTTGTAACCCGATATGGGTGTTGCTATATGTACTTTGGGTAACAGTACCCGGGAGCCGGGTTGTATATCAGATTCCATACATAATGTTTTACGATATTGTTAGATGTCTTATTTATTTTAATGCTTCTGTGTTTACTTAATTACTTTAAGTAATTGCTGCACTTAAGACCATAAGATAATGTTAATGAATCAGATGCATATGGGGTCGTTACATACTTGCAGTCAAATATAACAAAGATCCAATCATTCTTCGATAGGCTTTGGGCCTTTGTCAATGTGCCATTGCGCTGATCTACATCGAATATGCCATCCAGACTTGCTTCGTAGATGGTCAAGGTTCGGATTGGAGACCTTTGGTCCACGCTTATGACTTGATTACTACCACCCACTGTAGGGTGAGGCCTTTAGGGATCCCTGGTGGGAGGGTATGGTGCCACTTTCAAGCTTTCAACATAGCACTGTTAGGCTTGCTTTTGGTCTACCTTGATAGTTACGATATCTCCCATTAAGGTTAGGAATTTCATCTTGAGATGTGGCATGGAGACGATGGCTTTGAGTTCGTTTAGCATTTTCCTGCCAATCAAAGCAAAATACAAGGTATCTGCATCAACAATTAAATACCTGACTGAGAAGCTCCTTGAGAATTGGCCTTGCTCGAAGGTGGTCCTGAGGTCTACATAGCCTCTGGTCTCTACTCTCTCTCCTGCAAAGCCGAGGAAGGGTCCAAAGTGAGATGGACTGTATCAGATGAGACTTTAAGCCTCTTGAATTTTTTCCAGTAAAGGATGTCGGTGGAGCTGCCTTGGTTAATGAGGACCTTGGACACCATGAAATTGGCGATCATGATGGAGACAACCATGAGATCGTTCTGGTTGACAGGGTTAATGTCATTGAAGTCTCTACGATAAAAGTGATGGGAGGTAGGCTTTGTGATAATGGTACATCAACACAGTTGATGTCGATATCCCAGATGGCGTGTAGATGCCACTTTCGGGACTGACTGGATAGTCCTTCATAGGAAAATCTGCCCGTGATGGTGTTGATTACACCTCAGATTTGCTAGGCGGGCTAATTTTCCTGTTCTTACGGAGGTTGATGCTCGTGTCTTTGCTGGTAGTGCCTTTGCCTCCCTCTGTCTTCTGCTCTGTCCCTTCTTCTATCGGTATCGTGATTTCTATACTGGTCCTCTTGGTGTCCCTCGAGTCTCACTCCTACTGGGTGATGGTCAGGCCTTTTCACAAACTATGCTAGATACCCAGCCTATATAAGCTCTTCAATTTTATCTTTCAGAGCCCAACAATCTTCTGTATTATGACCATAACTACGATGGTATCTGCAGTGTTTTGTTCTATCTAACCACGACCTAGGAGGTAGTGGCAGAGGTAGCTTTATGGGTACTTCCGTGTTGAAGGCCTCCTCCCGGATAGTGTTAGACTTAGGGGGAGCAAAAGAGGATCCATGAAGCTGATGATCTTAGACAATAATGTTTAGGCTTTTGACATGCTAATTCAATTGAATGGCATTTGTAATTTGTGTATGGGTTTGTCTAAGTTGATGCATCCTATGATCCATTGCATTAATCTCATTCATGATTTTGAAAAGCAAAGTTTCTTAATGAAAATTCTTAAAAAGATTTTCTTAAACTTAAATTTTCATAACTTCATAAAAAGCTAAGTGTACCATGTTTCAAGTTTTGGAAAAAATGTTTTCTCACTGGTTTAATCAATTACAACCAAGTGGTAATCGATTACTTGAAAATAGAGCACATTTAATCAAAATGAAGCTCCTGTTGTAATCGATTACAACACTATGGTAATCAATTACTTGGCCCCTATTTTGATTAGAGCTTCCTGTGATAATTGATTACATGGTGTTTTAATCGATTAAATTGCTCATAAGTTTTTCCAGAAAGCCTGAAGAACACTTTAATTGATTACTTAAGTGATTTAATCGATTACTAGCGGTTACAACTATTTTCTTTATAGATAGTTGCTACTTGTTTACACTTAAAAGGAACAAATTTTAAAACTCATTCTTTTAAGAGAAAAGATACTAAGTGCATTTCAGTGTATTGTTGAGTACAAAGGAATCACTTGATAAATGAGCAAGAAGATCAAGCTTGGTTTTGAGCTTCCAACATGCCTTGAAGACTTGAAAGAAAATCTTGTAATTAATTGTAAAGGAAAAAAGCATCTGGTGATCCAAAGTGCATAGCATTCATATCATGCATTTAGCATTTCAAAAAGATTTACAAAATTAATAAGGCCTTGCTAATTTGATTCAATGTTTAAAATGAAACTAAGGTTTTTGGAAAAATACTGTTTTACACTATGTAATCGATTACTGAGGCACAATAATCGATTACTTTGTTCTTAGCTATTTCTGGAAAACCTATCAAGAACATTGTAATTGATTACATGTCGAATTAATCGATTATTTGACCTTAGCTTACTTATAAAACAGCATTGATACACATTTTAATCGATTACCAAGTACCTGTAATCGATTACAAAGGCCAAAAGGAAATCACCTGGTTTTATGAAGCTCACTGCCTTAATCGATTACCAAAACTTGTAATCGATTACATTATACATCATTGCTTCACTATCTGCTACAATATAATCGATTACCAAAGTTCGTAATCGATTACATAGTTCATTATGGCTAAAGTCTGTTTTGTGAAGCTCTCTGCAATAATCGATTACCATAAAACCGTAATCGATTACACAGTGCATTTCAGCAATATTCTGAACTTCAAGTTTTTGTAAAACTCACTGTGATAATCGATTACTATGCGGAATAATCGATTAATTAGTTCGTTATCATAACCCAGTAGCCTATAGAACATATTAATCGATTACAAATGATAAATAATCGATTACAGGCAGTTAGAAATATTTGTTATAAATAGAACTCATTCTGTGCCTCGTAAGTAACTCGCGAATTTAGAATTCTGAGCTAACATAAAGCATTCTAAATACTTTCTTGAGGTTCTTTGGGTTCTGGGTGTTCTTGCTTACATCAAAATACAAATGGGTTATTGATTGTATCCTGAAGCAAGAAAGTTCTTGTCAAAGTTTAAGGATTGTGCTGTTCTGAGTCTTGTGTAGATTCTTAAAACCTGATTCATTCTTTCATTTGCATCATTAGTCATTGGATCATCAGGTGATATCTTTTCCTAAACTTTGAAGGTGTACTCTGCTTTTATTTGTGGTTGAATTTCTATTGTAATTAAGGTCTTGCATGTAATCTAGGGGAAGGGTTTCTCTAGGGTTGTGCTGAGTGAATTCTCAGTGGGTTGGTCTCTAAGAACCTAATAGTGTTTTAGGTTTCTGAACTCTATCTAGGGTTGATAAAGAGAGATTTGTAAAATTCTTGTAAGACAGAAAATTGCAATAGTGGAACTCCATTCTAGTGTTGAATGGAAGAGAACTGGATGTAGCTTCATAGTGTTTGAAGTGAACCAGTATAAATCTTTTGAGTCTTGTGTTTAAATTCGTGCTTGTGAATCTTCCTCATATATACACTGCTGTATTATCTTGCAAATCAATTTAACTTTGTATAATTGCATACCTTGAACTGAGCAAGTGATTGAATAAATATTTCTGTTGGTTTCAAAGTGATAAAGATCCTAAGACTAAACTCTGATTTTGCAAAAAGAATTTTAATTTACCAAGCCTAACCAATTCACCCCCCCTCTTGGTTAAGTGTGAAGTGTTCCTATCTTTTACATGTATGACCCACAAATCCTCTATTTAAACAAACATCAAGAAACCTTGTGAGGATTTATTTTTGGACACTTGCTAAAGAGAAAGTTTAAGAGAGATTGTTTTGAAATTTCTATTCAACCTATGGTTCAAAATTCTTTAATCATCTACATAAATCTGTATTGGATCCCAGGTTGTATCTCTCCTTGTTACATTGTTGTATTTCTTTAAGAAATTATGTGTATGTAACTTGTGCAATAGCTTCTTAGAGTTTTTCTAGGAAAAGTTTTTGTAGAGGGAGATTAGAGAAGGGCTGCTTCTCTAAGTCTTGATCACAGAGGGTCTATAGGTGTTAGATGCCTTGTTCTTAGTCTGGGATTGATTAAGAGTGATTGTAAAACTTGTAAGAACATATTGCATATAGTTAGATCCTAGCTTGTTGGTTAGGAAATTGGATGTAGCTTCTCTTGGATTGAGAAGTGAACCAGTAAAAATTTTGTGTTGTTTTCTTCTTCTATAATCTTTTCTCTGGGTTATTGATTGTCATTCATGAGTTAAACTCTTTCATAATCAATAGAAGCAATCTTATTGTAACTGCATTTCATAAAGATTGGAGGTTGATTGATCAAAGGAATTCTAAGTTTGATTTGTGATACGATCCATTAAACTCTGATTGTTTAAAGAAATTTTTTAAAGGGGCAAGAAGAACCAATTCACCCCCTCTTGGTTTGTGTGCTATTCATATTGTTTTTAGATAGTGGTTTGAATGGCCGTCAAGGGTATATAGCGCTCATACCTAGGTCCCTTTGGGAGAGGCTGGCTCTTTTTTGGCTTGTGCCATTTGTCCGACTTATGTGAGTCGGTCTTGGTATCTCCTTCTTTCTTGTCTCGCTTTTGTTCGGCTTGTTAGACCTCATTTCTGAACCTTGACATCTCTTCCATTTGGATGTAGCCTTTGGCTCGTTTGTGCAACTCGTCCATGCTACTAGGAGGTTTTTTGCATAGATTGCTTACAAACCTACCAGGCCGTAAGGCTAGCAGCATGGAGTACAGTGCTACCTCTAGGTTGAGGTTTCAGATCTGAACAACAATTCGTCTGAACCTGTCCTTGAATTTCTGAAGGGATTCATCATCTGCTTGTCACAGGCTGGCCTACGCAGCGGAAGTCATGCGATGTGACCGACTGGTTGCATACTGTGAACTAAAATGCTCGACAAGAGTGTCGAAGCTGTTGACGGACCTCGAAGGGAACCCTCCATACCATGTTAGCGTTACCCCTTTGAGGGACATAGGATTGCATTGCTGTTAGTGTAGAGATTCGCGTGGGTGAGGAAAACGTCTAGATGTTCATCTGGATTGGTGGTTCTGTTGTATCGCTCTAGTTTGAGCAATTTCCAACCTAAGGGTAGGTTGGTTTCCATGATGCGGTCGACAAAAGGGTGTTGACAAGTCGTTTTCCCTTTTGGACGGTGTATATGTGATAGATCAGGGTGTTGACACTGGGAAGGATCGAACCATGGGAACGAATCTACAGGGCTATCACCTTCTTTGGGTATGATTCCCCTTGAGTACGTTCATTCATTGTATGGGAAAAATACTCATCATCTTTGGGGGCATCTCACACGAGCCTCCAGCTGATTGTGGTTAGCTTTCAACTTTTAAAGTTCCTCCTCATGACATCGCTTCATCTCCGCAATGCAAGTGTGGAGTTACTGGAGAGTATTTGTGTTTGTCATGGTTGTCGGGGGAGGATTGAAGCTTTCAAGAGGGGTCTTGCGTCTGAGGCTAGACTGCATGATAACCATTAATGGAAAAGAAAGGAAGCGGAGTAAGTTTTACTGCGACCCAACGGTGGGCGCCACATGTACTTACCAAAATCTGGAGCTGACACATGTCAGGATGGACATGGCCAAGAGGGGCTCCACGATCTCGCACGTTGGACTATGAGTACCCTTTGTTAGGAGGACAAGAGGGGAGACCTACAAAATAAAAGACTCTGACACTCAAGTAAGTACGTGAGTTAGGTGAGAATAAGTGATGAAAATGGTGAGATAGAGCCTGATACTTATAGAGTGGAGTAGGAGCTGCGGGTCCTTGTTTGTCGGGGCTGTTACAGTGGTGTAACGACCCTTGCAGATAATTACTAGCTTGTAGATAATAGCTAGTAGATAAGTTGTGACATATAGATAATTTATAGCTTGTAGATAATCCATCACTTATAGATAATTGAGTACCTGTCATTTGATAAGGGAATTGCAACATTATCATTAATATTCAAATAATGAGGTGTTAGAGATAACTTGTTTGGCCCAATAGCCTGACTGCTAAAGGCGAGATATCTGTACTCCTGTGTCAGGGGTGATATGGAAGGCTGAAGTGCGTATTGGAACGCCATGTCGCTTGTGACATGTATTTTGTAGATCCTAGACAGTACATCATTTATGCATAATTAACTAATAATATAAAAGTAAAATAATAAAGGATTAATTTGAATCATTAAATAATTTTGGTCATAAATAAGAAGTATTTCGTGGATCACTTATACATAAAAATGGAAGAAGAAAAAATTGGATTGACTCAAATCCATGTAATATAATTTGAAATGGCATTATAATAATTTAAACTAAATTAAATTAAAAGGAAAGTAATAAATATATTTTCAATTAACTAATTAACTAATAATATAAAAGGTGGTGAAAGAAATTGAGTAACCACGTTTATTTTTGAAATTAAGTAACTACCCTTATGTCTTAGATGTATTTTTTCTTCATAGAATTAGTGTGACATATCCTTCTGCAGAGGAAGTAAGTTGGTTTCATGTTTTCCTTAAACGTTGAATATTGTTTATTAGTTTCAAAAAAGAAAAAGAAAGTGAGGAGAAAATTTTGATGCATTGATCTAAATAGAGAAGGAAAAAGGTAGGCGATGAGAAAAAATATATTGTATTTTTTAATGTGTTTCCTTTTCTTCTTCATGTTTTTTTTATAGATTTTTTTTATGCCTTTCTTCTTATGTGTTCTTTTTTTGACAAAGAAGAGAAAAACTGTTTTGGTGATAAGTGATAATGTGAGAATAATATTAACGTTTACATGTACGCTCATATTGGAATAACATTATACTCAAATTTTCTTATGTTTTACGATTTTTTATCTCATCAACTCTTTATTTCCTTTTCCTCATATTAATTAATGCTATTTTTTTAATGTGTTTTGTTATTAAATCATAACAATTGAATTTGATTTTAAATTTGAAATTCCTTAATCATTTTTTTGAGTAGAAATCCCTTATCCACACTCATTGTTTTTTTTCATGCTAATTTCAATTTGAAATAATTTTTTTACAAAAAATTCTAATGTCTTTTTCTTTCTCTATGTCGCCCATATTTTCAATAAAAAAAGTTATGGCAATTTTTGAATTAGTGGTAAATTAGAATTTAAAAGATATTTCATGGAATTTTTAACCCAAATAATACAAATAAAATAAAAATTTATCCAAATGATACAAGACAATAATTATTTACATGTATGATACAGATCATTGTACACTTGTGAGAAATTGAATTCCCCCAAAAGGATTTTTTTTACTTTTGTTATATCTTTTTTCTTTTAACGTTATGAAATCGATTCTTGTGAATTCATAATGTGTTATATTTTTTTTCAAGCACCTTATTACATCGGTTTGGATGTCGTAAGATGTTTTTTTAAAAACAAAGTTGAGAATGTGTTTTATTTTTTCATTTTTTTTATTTTTTAATTTGAGTTTTTTTGTTTTTTTTTTAATTCTTGTTTATTTTGTATGGTTTTTTATTTAAAAATTAACTTTTTTTTTGGTTTTGTTGATGAAAAATTGTTTTATATTTTGTTTGTTTTTTATTTTAAAATTAACTATTTTTTGGGTTTTATTTGAGTTTATTTGGTTTTGTTTATTTTCAATTTTTTTATTTTTTTGTTTTTTATTTAAAAATTAACTATTTTTGTTTGGTTATTTATTTATTTATTTTTGTTTTGTTTTGTTTATTTGAAATTGTTTTTTATTTTGTTTGTTTTTTATTTAAAAATTGTGACTAATTTTCCTAAATCCTTAGTAGATGAACGGTAATCCATAAAATGAAACATTACACGCACAAAATAAAACACCATTACGCATAAAAAGAAACATAAACGATAAAGTCATTGATGAAACAAAGTTGATGACATGTTGCATGCACGAAACACAACCTACTTCATAAGAGGTCAATTCTATTTCAGAAACACCTGCGTCAAATATGAACAACATGTGGGTATCCAATGCAAATTTGTGAATACCAAAATTATTGGTAACCTTAAATGCAAATACATTACCTTGACAACATTGTGCAGTGTAATATTCAAATAACATTTGGAGTCAGGAGGAAAAGGCAAAACACAACCGCCTATAGAGTATATTAGTTAGTTCAATTAAAAATAAACTCTATATAACATAGAAAGTAAGAAATTAACAACAAGAGTAAGAAACTTACATCTCAAGAACTAAGACAGAACCAACGTGAATGTCGGTCATATATAGGTTACAATCTTGACATTCTATGATTGTCCGTTTCATGGTGGCATCAATAGTCCCCGTAGGATCCTGAAATTAAAACTCTTATAAATTAATATCCAAAAAATAGCAATGTAATCATTAGCGAGCGGATTAAAGTTGATTACCTTAAGTGTAACTCTCATGTCGTCAAAATCGTTGGGGGTACAACTTTTGACAATTATGACTGTTAAAGTTACACGATCAAAAGTATAATCAACGGACACTAAAGATGTCCCATGAGGTGGTTCATCAACATTTAGTAGTCCTGCAATTATACGAATTTAATAATCAATTGAATGTTTAGGTGTATAAAATATAATAAATGTTTAATGGTAGCTGACCTTGTGATCGAATGAAATCTAAAGCATATGACCATGGATTTATGTTAAATTCATGTTGGGTTACTTGGTAGGCTAACGTGAGCCCTCAAATACCAGGCTAAATAGATTCAGTAGTATAGTAGCAACCCTGGATCGTTTCACACTTGGAATTGGCACTGCATTGTTAGTATTAAAAGGAATGTAAAAGGGAGGTTTGAGTTCAGTTTCAAACAGATTAGAACAACAAAACGTAAGAAGTAATTTAACAATTTAAAAATGAGTAACCAACTCAGAATTGAGATTCCTTGGATATCTATCATCGGATAAAATAATAAACAGCTTTGTGGTTGATTCTAAACAAACCAAAATCTCTGCATTTTCTTAGAACATCCGTCCTACTAGACAATCACCTAGCATTCAATTAAACCCGACATGTTCACAATTGAAATCACATAGTGATCATTTTAAACCGGTCTAATTAATGATCATTGGATAAATCAACCTAAATACTAAATCTAACATTTAATCCCTTCCTTCCCTATTATCAGAAAATGCACAAACAAAAACTAGAAAACAACAAAAACATACAAATACAACTAAAACAAAAAATAGCATAAATAGGAGATAGCTCAAAAAAAAAAATGGAGCATAATACAAGGGTAGAAAATGGAAAGGAAATTAGAAGCTAGAAACATACACAAAACCATGACAAAAAACATGATCAAGAGCAAAAACGAAAAAAGGAAAGAGGGCAAACAAATATGAGTAAAAGAGAGCAAATCCTCTAGATTAATATATGGAAATCTCCATTATGAGTTGGTTACAAGGATCCTAGCCTACCATAGTTAAATCTGCAGAAGAAAATACAAGAAAAGATGATGAAAGCATGAACATAAAAAATGGGTATATGCTTCTCTTCTTTTTCTCCCTGTTCTGTATCTCTCTATTTTGAGAGGCAAAAAGTGATCTCCTCTTTTGCATTCCAGCACCGACCTACTACTAAAAGGGAGAGAAAATATCTCATTTTTAATTCTGGGCGAAATGACATAATTGCCTTTAGCTATTACATATATTCCAGATTTCTACTGCTGACTTTAGGGCCAATTTCTTCCAACTTTTTGACAGAATTTGAGCTCAATTTCTTCATGAAAGTTGTAGATATTTGAATTATCTAAAAAAAAAGAAAAATCAGCTCAAACAGACATCTGTAGCAAAAATTATGCCCTAAATACCAGAAGATGTCAAATCTGTCATTTTAACTAAAAAATATAAATGGAATTAAATGTCTAAACTATAAATCAACCCCCAAAATACATTTAATTACACACCGAAAAGTCAGAAAAGTATTAATCAAGAGTATCAAATAAGTGGTATAAAAATCACTTATCAAATTCCTTGACACTTATCCTTTTGCACTCCTAAGCAAAATTAAAACTTAAAAAAAAACAAAAGCAGTAAACAAATCAAAAGATAACTTTCTGTCCAACGATTGCAAAAAAAATGCAAGATAGTGAATAATAGTCATGAAGCTCAAAAGAACAACATTATAAAACAAAAGATATTCCTTCATCTCACATTATAAAACAGGGCAATCTCAGATATTGACGTCAACTATGCAATATGGTTATCATAGAAAGTTCACAATCATTCTCTCAAGTGTATAGGTATCAAGTGTATCGCTCAAATCTACTCAAAAAAATTATTCTATCATAGGCTTGCTCAATTTCTACCTTCTCCACAATTTATAACATGCATGCATAAATCAAGAGGACTTTTTAAGGTTGTAATGGGGCTAGGGACAAGGTGGATAAATCTGGAAATGAAGCTAAGCACCAAAGAAGTTGGTAGAGTACAAAATAAAAATTTACAAGTAACTCCAACCTCTTTTCCCAACCCCAACTCATCATTACATCACAACTTTGCCAAAAATAAGCATTTTTTTTCATTAACAGCTTCTTTTTCTTTTTCTTCTTTCTTGCATTTTTATTATTATAAATTAACACTTTGCTAAAGCTAGTTTTTTAAAAACACAATGACCAAAAACACAAAATATAATACCTCTCCCTCACACTTAAAATGTTGCACGTCCTCAAGAAACCTTCACACTTATACAAAACACTAAGGCAACCATAGGAAATAAACTTTAAGGTGCGGTATCAAATGGTTTTTCACTTAGGCAGTTAGTGTGGCTATGGAAAAAAATAAGTCAATCAGGCACAAAGGGGCTAACAAGGGAATATAATGTAAGGGATAACTATATGGTCAAAGTGGAAAAAAAAAAAGAAAGAAAGCCCCAATCATTTTCATGCATGCAAGTTACAAACATTGCTTTGACAAGAAAGGGAGCAAGTTCTAAAGAATGAAAATCATGAGCAGTATCACACTAGAAAGAAGGGATGGTATAAGATATAGATTCCATTCAAGCAGGCCTAAAACCTCACCAGGTACCATATCACATAATCAACACCATAAAATCAATCACCAAGTTAGATAATGTAAGAATTCAGAACTCTTCTAAACCAAAGTAACACAAATGAAAGCAACATGACTAAGTCCATACTATGCAGCAACATGACTAAGTCCATACTATGCATCACTCGGAAATTATCAGATGGAAGTATGACTTGCTAATAAACAAAGCTAAAAAGTAAAAGTGCAAATAAAAAGTAAAAGCAAGAGAGTAGAGACTCCCTGTCCTCTTCTTCATGGAGGGTAGATGGCATCACGGAGGGTCACATATGCTTCCTCAGATTGTTGCTGGGGTCCCTCATAGAAAAGTTTGAGTCTATGTCCATTCATTGTAAAGGACCTACCAATCTGCTTATCACAAAGCTCAACTACACCATAGGAAAAAACATGTGAAATAACAAAAGGGCCATCCCATCTAGATCGAAGTTTACCTGACATGAATTTGAGACGGGAATTAAACAGAAGAACTTTTTGTCCCTCAACAAATTCTTTCCTCAGGATGCGCTTATCATGGAATGCCTTTGTCTTAGCTTTATATAAATGGGAACTCTCATAGGCATCCAACCTAAGTTCTTCTAATTCTTGCAACTGTAGTTTTCTTTCCACCCCAATTGGAGTCTTGTAGAGTTCTGTACGCTCACAAAGCATCTTCAAGTTTCTTGCTCCAATCTTTCCTCTTAGAGCTAACAGTCTTTTGCAAGATTTGTTTAATCTCTTTGTTTGAAATTTCAGCTTGGCCATTGGTTTGAGGGTGGTAGGCTGTGGCTACTTTATGAATACACCATATTTTCTTAGCAAAGTTGCAATGGTTCGGTTACAGAAGTGAGAATCTTGGTCACTGATTATAGCTCTCGGAACACCAAACCTACAGAAAATGTGAGATCTAACAAAATCTGTAACCACAGCTGAATCATTAGTACGGGTGGCTTTCGCTTTAACCCATTTTGAAACATAATCCATAGCAAGCATAATGTAAGTAAAACTAAAGGAAACAGGAAAGGGACCCATGAAATCAATACCCCAGACATCAAAGATTTCACAAAATAATATAGGCTACTGAGGCATCTCATGCCTACGGGAAATATTACCTACTCTTTGACACTTTGTACAAGACTTACAAAATGCATATGAATCATGAAATAAGGAAGGCCAAAATAATCCAGAATCTAAAACCTTCCTAGTTGTTCTTTGGGGTCCAAAGTGGTCACCACATGCAGACGCATGATAGAATTGTAAAATAGAGTGAAACTCACTATCTGGTACACAACGTCTAATTATTTGGTCACTACCAAATCTCCAGAAGTAAGGATCATCCCAAACATAGTATTTAGATTCACTTTTCAATTTCAAAGTTTGGGCCTTAGTGGCATTTACAGGCAAAACACCAGCAACCAAATAATTCACCATGTCAGCATACCATGGTAATGTACCTTGCAATTGTAGAAGCTGCTCATTAGGAAAATCATCATGAATTGGAGAAAGATCAGAATAAGGGTGATTAATGTGACTCATATGATCTGCTACCAAGTTCTGTGTGCAATGACCCGCCTAGTCATTACTATATCATATCCTTAATTACCCTATTTATCATGGTTTTAATAGAAAATCCTTTTATGTTGATTATAAAAATAGGAGTAAATTTTTCGCGTGAGCATAATCATTATCAATAATCAAGGGCAATTATACAAGATTACAAAATACATCGAAATACTCATTCATATAAAAACATAATTCATTTGTGATTATAAGTAATCATGTCTGAAGTGTACATAATTTTTCAGAAGAAACCAAGGATAAAATGACTAAGGGTGAGTTGTCACAGTACAACTCTGGCCCGGGATCAAGTTCAATACCATCCCAGCAACAAAATGCCTTTATAAGCCGGGATCAAATCTAACATTCCTCCTGGGCTACCTGGCGGCTTCATCAAAAGAAAGCGTCTCTCAAAATTTCCTGCTACTGCCCGTCTGCTCACATGAACAAGATTCGTGATCATCACAGGTACCAAAACCACATGGCACAAGAAAACAAAGGTGAGTTCATCACATAAAATAATAAATAGTAGATAACAATAGTTTAAGAAAAGACAATACGGTCATTGCAATAATATAATACTCTTCGAGTATTTCTGCACATAATCAATCATGGACAAACCGTCCAGCAACATCTCACAATACATCCTATAAGAACTAGTTATGATGCATGCCCCTAACTTTTCTCTCAGCATGCAATGTGGTACCATCTCCAGAAATAGGCCAAATCCATGCTCCAAATGATGGCTGCAGTTGATGTTAGGGTCACTCTATTGTGCACAGGACTCATCCCCCCATGGTGATCAGCAAATAATGGGTGTCATAAGGATATCCCTACAGACGTGGCCCCCAGTACTTCTCGTACTATTACAGTCAATCATCCTATTTCCATCATGCAAATGAAATATGTTACATAGGCACCATCAATGTATGACCCGACCCGGGATCAACTTGTCCTGGCTAGGATAATGCCATACACTCCCTATGTACATATATACTGACCCATTCTCGGGCCTACTGATGCACTGATCGTGGTCCTCATAAGGTTAACACCCCGGTCCCGACATCTCACATCTATACACTACAATCAAGTTAAGTATTAGGTGTCCGGGTTGACACTTAGATATACCATCTTAAGGTAAAAATCCGAACAAGGTCGGAATTAACACTATGGAATCAATTACATAAGCACTGTAATTGATTATATCAGCTAGCGCTTGCAAGACTCAAGGTTGTCCTGGTAAGGGAACCCGGTAGTTCTCAAAGAAAAGGTAAGATTTCTGCCAAGCAAGTAACCCAATAGCTCAATTCCCTAGAAGGTACGAGCTTTGTCGAGTAAGTAACTTGGTAGCTCCATTCCCGAGAAGGTACGAGCTCTGCCGAGTAAGTAACTCGA
Organism: Glycine latifolia; assembly: GCA_013407115.1. Taxonomy (NCBI): domain Eukaryota; kingdom Viridiplantae; phylum Streptophyta; class Magnoliopsida; order Fabales; family Fabaceae; genus Glycine; species Glycine latifolia. The sequence goes on along the minus strand of QARZ01039885.1, from coordinate 13,001 downwards.
TAGCTCTATTCCTGATAAGGTACCAGCTCTGCTGAGTAAGTAACCCGGTAGCTCACAAGGAAAGGACTTAGACTTAACAGTTCTAAAGAGGGCAATCCATCCCGGGTAAGGAATCCAGTATACAGACGTCCGCCAATCAAGGACTAAGTTACGTCCTGCATACATACATGCATGCTATGTAATCCACTCATCTTGGCCAACCCATTCCCGGTAGCTGACGTCACAAGCAAAGGTTTGACACATATATGCAACTCGGCCAACCCTTGTAACACCCTGAAATTTTATAATAAGAAAGATATTCGTGTTGAATTAATTGTTTAACATAAATCTTGAAATATGTTATAGTGTTTTGCATGGGTGTTTGTGTGTAAAAGGTGAAAGTCAAATTTTGTGGTTGAGATAAGCTATTCGTACACGCATAGTATAAATGGTGGTGGCTATGGTGGCTATTCGATCACGCAAGTGGGCAACTATGGTGGCTGTGATAGTTGGCTGAATCAAGCTGTTGGCAACTTGCCACAATGCTTTGTCTATAAATAAGCCTGAAGTGGAAGAATGGTTCACTCTCGCTTCTGGGTGTGTTTTTCTTCTTTTTCTCTCTCTAAAAATCTTTGCACCAGAAATCTTTCTCTTCTTCCACCTTCTGTACCACTAAAACTCTCGAGAAACCACCGTAGCAGCGGCGAAAAATCTCCTCCGTTAAGAAGAATTCATGAAACGAAGCTTAAAATTTTCATTCTTGGTCATTGTGAGAACGAGTGTTAAAAAGAACACACGTTAGATCTAAAGAAAAGAATCCCTGTTGAGGTAAGGGGAGTTTATTGTGTTAATAATGATTTCTGATATCATGGTTAGGTTAAAATGTGTATTTGTTGTTTAATATGTTGTGTAAAATATATTGATGATGTCTGTAAATGGTGTGTATTTGTATTATAGCTACTGAGCTCAAGTTACTTCATGAGAGGAACTGAAAGAGCCACCGGGTTTGTTACTCGGCAAAACTTGTACCTTCTCGGGAAAAGAGCTACCAGGTTCCTACTTGGTAGAGCTCGTACCTTCTCAAGAAAAGAGCTACCGGGTTCCTACTCGGCAGAGCTCATACCCGTTTCCTTGTGAATTATCGGGCTTCCTTACCCGGACAACCTTGTGCCCTCATCTGACCTTGTTTGGATTATTACATTAGTTGTTATGGCTAGGTGCCAATCTGAGCATCTAATACTGTACCTCTATTCACATGTTTGTAGTGTTTTATGTGATTACGTTGAGATTGGCCATTGTATTGGCTTGAGTTTTTAAATGCATTCATACCATGGGGAGTGTATGGCATTATCCTAACCAGCATGAGTTGACCCGGGGAGTGCCATACATTGATGGTACCCATGGTAATCTAAATGCATTTGGATATACCTGAAATACCCACAGGGGTGTATGGCATTACCCTAATCGAGACAAGTTGATCCTGGGGACGGGTCATACATTGATGGTGCTGTGGTGCTATTTTATGTGTTGACGTGAGATGCCGGGACCAGGTGGTTAACCTTGCAAGAACCATGGTCAGTGCATCAGTGTGTTCGAGAATGGGTCAGTATATATGTACATGGAGGGTGTATGACATTATCCTAGCCAGGTCGAGTTGAGCATGGTTCTAGGTCATATATTGATGGAGCTCGTGTACACACTTCATGCATAATGGAAATATGATGGTGGCAGTAGGGTATAGAGGTACTAGAAGGGCATCTCTGTTTGGAACTCCCTTGTGACTCAGGGCTGATCACCATGAGGGGGGAGCAACTTGTGCACGACAGAGCGACCTTGATGAGCTTCTGCATCATTTTCCTGAGAGAGGCTATTTCCACGAGGATGGTACCACATTGCATTGATAAAGAGATAAGTCTGGAACATGCATCATGACTAGTCATTTTAAGATGAATTGTGAAATGTGTTTGGATGGGTTGTTCATGATTGAATGCGTGATAAAATATTTGAATAATGTTGTGATTTTGCAATGACCAAGTTGTCTTTTTAATAACTGATGATATTTATTTAATTATTATTTTACATGATGGACTCACCTTTGCTTTGTTGTACCTTGTGGTTTGGTACCTGTGATGATCACGGACCATGTTCGTGTGAGCAGATGGACAGCAGTAGGTGATCGGGATGATGACCTATATTGGTTGGAGCCGCCGAGTAGCCAGGATGTAGATGGACTAGATCCCGGGCAAGGGTTGTATTTTTTCTAGTTACACCCCTTGTTGTAATGACTACACCCCGACGTTTTGCTAGTTACACCCTGTCATTTAAATCCTTATTTCTTTTGAGAATTTTGTACAATTTAGACTTGGTTATTTATATTTACCACCAACTTATAATTATTAATATACAAGTATTATAATGTATTGCCTCTTTGTATATTCGAGTTTTGATTTGTGATATTGATTACACTTACGAAAAAAATTTACTACTATTTTTATAAACAAACTTAAAGGGATTTTTAGACATAAATTACCATTAAAAGCATAATTAAGAGTATGATACAATAGCGACGAGGCGGGTCATTACAACCCTTCATTGCAGTCGACTTCATAAATACAATAGTGTTTTAACTTGTGTACATGTGACATGCTCAACCCGACTTACCCAATCCGGTAGTTGTCTTCACAAACACATCTCATAAAAACTTCATCAATTATTTCACACAAAACACCAGAACACATACACATGCTGCATCTCAACCATGATATCTAAAACCATTATTAACACAACAAACTCCCCTTACCTAAATGAGAGTTCTTTTCGTAAAATCTAATGTAAGCTTTGAACACAAATTCTTTACAGCAACGAGTTTAAGCTCTGATCACTATTTTCCTCTTATCTTAGAGGCTTTCTACTGCAGCTATGGTGGTTTTTGAAAGTACAGAAGGTTGAGAAAGAAAAGTTTCTGAGTGCAAATGAGTTTAGAGAGAAAGAAGAGAAACACGCACAGAAGTGAGAATGAACATACTTTCGTTTCATGCACTGCTATTTATAGGCAGAGCTACAAAAGTAAGTTGCCAACTTGCGTGACTGAAATGCTGCCATAGCCACCATGGTTAACACTGTGTACGGACAACTTATCCTAGCCCACAAAATTGACTTTCTTAAGCACAAATACCAATACAAAACACTCATCAATAGTTTGCAAGATTAAATCAAACAATTAAGCAACATAAAATGTATATCTTAGCAACTAAAATTCTCAGGGTGTTACAACTCTCTCACCCTTTTTGAAATTTCGTCCTCGAAATTTACTTGTTGTAATAGAGCCGGATAGGCTTCCTGCATTTAACTCTCCAGCTCCCATGTTGCATCTTCTCCTGCTGGACTTCCCCAGATTACCTTAACCAAAGGAATTTCTTTTCCTCTTAGATGCTTCATCGGTCTATCCTCAAAGGCAATGTTTCATACGTAAGATTTTCTTTTACTTGAATATCATCCAATTCAACCACATGAGAAGGATCATGTATATATTTACGGAGTTGGGGCACATGAAATACATTAGGGGTATTCGCAGATCGGTTCGGATCGGTTTTGGCCAAATTTAGGACCCAACCCAATCAAATTTGATCAGTGCGGTTCGGTTCGATTTTCAGAAAAAAAATATTGAAACCCAACCCAACCCAATCCGTTCATGATCGGTTCGGTTCAGTTCGGTTCAACGGATTACCCGATTAATTTTTTTTTCGTAGAACTATTATTTTATATCACGATTCTTTCAAATATCCAATACAATTAACATAATATTATCAAATGTATGAAAATAGTAAAATTGACTCATTTAATACCATCAACATAATATTTTAAAATAGACTTATAATATAAATTAAAACAAAATATTCTTGAACAAGATTTCCTATAATAGTTTGAATCACAACTATTTCTTACAAACCAAGCTTTGCTATAACCAAATTTGTTGTAACCAGATTTGCTGAAACAAACAAATGAACATAAATGATTCATTAATATTATAATCACGGTAAACAAAATAAGAAAAAAAAGGTGAAACAAATAAATATACCTGAAAGTAATACATTAAGAAGTTCCAGCACTTGCGGTTTCAACATTTGTAGACCCAATATTAGCAATATTTAAAGCCAAACCAAATAACTCAAAAAATTTAAACACAACCCCGTTAGCACAAAAATTAATTGATATTTTATACAAATATAAAAAATGAAATAAGGGATTACACACCTGATTCAATCTTTTGCGCTTCATTTTTTTCAACTTGCAAGTCATTAAAATTTTGCTTAGTAGATCTAAGCCAATTTTGGGCACAAATGAGAGCTTCAACAGTAGTAGGACTCAAGGAACTACGAAATGAATCCAGAATTTTACCCCATGTACTAAATGCAGACATAGATGATACAGTAGATACAGGAATGACCAATATATCTCTAGCCATACAGGAAAGAATATAATATTTGGATGCCTTCAATTTCCACCAATTCAAAATGTCAAACTTAAGGTGGTCATCTTCAACATCATCCTCCAAATACCTATCTAACTCATTTTTTTGCACCTCACCCTGTTTTTTCTTGATTTTCATTCTAAATTCATCATCCCAATCATCATCGTTATCACCTTTGTCATCATTATGTTGTGAGACCATGTTTGAAGCCAATGTACTAGAATTAGCTGAATTGCTACTAGAATGAGAAATGGGATGTTCTAGTACATATTGCTGAATCAGTTTCTGAATGAGGTTTTTTCATTATGTCCATGCTCTTCTGAATACCATATATACGATTAAAACAAAATTGTATGTACTCACATTGATAACAAGGATCAAGGAAAATAGCAACAAGCAAAAGGTAATTAATTCCACCACTTTCCCAATATTTGTTAAACTTTAACTGCATATTTTGCTGTCATCCTTTGTATCACTATGTCATCATTATGCCTCCACTTATTTAGTGATTTTTGAATACTAACTAGCTTCTTAAAAAAAGTGTTAGCAGTAACATGCAATGACCCATAAAAAGAAAGAGTTGCATTATAGAAAGTATTCAAAAAGTTAATAAAAACACAAGCACGTTGCCAATCAATCTCTTTGGGACATCCTTCCCCTTCACTAGATATGAGATTTAACACATATGAAGCTTCAACATACTCATAGCAATAAAATGCATGTTCATATTTTTCAGCAACATCTAACATCAAATAAGTTGAGTTCCACCTAGTTGGTACATCAAGTATTAACATGGCCTTTGTGGATACACTTACTTCTTCAGCACACCTCTTAAAACTTGCAAATCTACTTGGAGAAGACTTCACAAACTTACATGCAGCTCTTATTTTTCTAATGGATAGGTCAATTTCTTTCAATCCATCACTAACAATTAAATTCAAAATATGAGCAGAACATCGCATGTGCATGAACTCTCCATTTAATAAAGTATGACCATTCCAAACACTCAATGCTCTAGCTAAATATGAAATAGCCAAGTTATTAGCACTTGCATTATCCACTATTACACAACAAACTTTTGAAATCCCCCATTCTTTTAAACAATTCTCTAGGGTTATCCCTATGGTTTCACCTTTGTGGTCAGAAATCAAACAAAATTTCAATATTTTTTTATTCAATTCCCACCCTTCATCAATGCAATGAGCTGTCACACACATGTAATTCATATTTTGAATTGACGTCCAAGTATCTGTAGTAAGTGAAACCATTTGTTTATTTGTAGACAACACATGCTTCAACTTCTCCTTTTCATCATTAAACACATGCATGGAATATCTAGCAATAGTGACACGAGAAGGAATTTTAAATTTTGGTTGAGCATCTTCCATGAACTTCCTAAACCCTTCATTCTCAACAAACTTAAAGGCAAGTTCATCAATAATGATCATTTTTGCAAGTGCTATTAGAGTCCGCTCTTGATTAAAATCCACAAGTTGCATACTAGCTTTAGTAGGGTCACTCTCACTATCACCTCCAAAAACAATTGCCTTTTGCTTTTTATCAACCTGCCTATGTGGGTTTTTCTTACATTGTTGGAACACATGTCTTCTCAAGTTAGAGGTTCCATAGACAGAACTAGCTACAACATATGATGCATTACAATACTTGCAATAAGCCTTACCATCTTCCTTCTTAATAAAATGTTCCCAAACATTAAAAGGGGGTCTAGCAGATTTTTTTTTTCCTTACCTCTGCTTATGCAGATTCAGGTTGTTGTCCTAGCCCTTGTTGTGGTGGAGTTTCATGTCCTTGTGGATGTGATGGACCTTGAGTATGACATGGAGAGGGAGTGCTAATTGGTGGAATTGGAGATGAATCATTAACACTTTTTGTGATGGACTTTTGTCTCATTTTCAAATTCTAAAGAACCTATCCACAATAAAAAAATATAAGTAAAGTAACATGGACCTTGTTCATTGAACAACAAAAGCAACTTAAATTATTGAACAAGATATATTCAATACAAGTCATATAATAGTAGCAATATAGGCAAAATTAAAAACCAAATAACTTATATGGAAAATAATAAATTGAAAAAAGAAATCCTATTGTATTAATGAGAGTATGAGACCTCCATTATAAGACATTAAGACAGGCACACTTAGTTACTAAGAAGAACGCAGGACATGATCCATGGAATTCAAGAGTAAGTCTTTACGTTTCTTGGGTTATTTTTCCTTTCCAGCAATATTGGTCTCTAAGTAACTAACATAATATCTTTGCCTTTTGCTTAGTTAAGGAAGATTGATATCCTCTAAAGCCAAATCATAGACTTAGAATTGAAAACAGCAATATAATATAAAAATCTAATACAATATTGGTTTTCAATATAAAATTCAACAGCTAGGATTTAATGCGTAAATCTAATAGTTAATTTTGATTTTCTTTTTAGTAACTGTGTCTTCTAGTATTTCTTTTCTTTAGAATCAATTTCAATTCTTTTTCTTTCTTAATTAAATCAACAAATACAATACTCTAAAATTAATTTTTGTTTAAATTAATAATGCAAAAAAATTAACTTCCACGCCAATGCTAAAAATTGGCTAACTAATATATATAAAATGATAGCAATTGATCTAAGATGGTATGCAACTCAATCGTTGTAATGCGATTCCTTCTTTCTTGAATTAATATGTTTCTATCAATTGCTAATTAGTTGTTAGTATGTAATAGCAGGGTTCGGTTTCAATGATCAACTTTAAAAATAGACCCACCTTAAAAAAGAAAATCAGGTTTTACAATGCACGGTGAATGTGGCATGCAAGTGCACATGTACATCAACAGAAGGATGAGCATAAATTACAATTAATATTCAGATGCACAGAACAATAACCTTTACTTTTCTGCATCCAATTTTCACATTAGTAGACATAAAAATTGCCAATTTCAAATCAAAGTTGTTCAACTAATGCAAAAGCTAGAACGAGAAGCTGAAAGCAACAGGCTTTGAATCCAATAAAAAAATTAAACCTAAAAATAGGAGAATATCCAAAAACAAGAATGGTTCGATTCTAGTTTACCACGAACACATTAACTCATGGTGGATTATGAAACCCTAGAAGTAGAAGGGGGAATTAGGGAAAGGGAAATTCGTACCAGAACTTGAACTCTGGGAGGCGTCAAACGAAAGGGTGGGATGCGCCGATGCGGGATTCGCCGATGCGAGATACGGGAAGGAAAGTGGAGCACTTCTGCTATTCTGCTTCTGCACTTGTTTTAGTGAAGAGTTAGACACTTAAGCTTAATATTATTTATTTTAAAAAACCAAAATTCAAGTATACTATTTATCTATTAAATTTTTTTTGTGCTACATTGTTATTGTCTAAAATTATTTGTAATTCTGTCCAAATTCAATAAGACAATAACAAATAAAATGTTATTTCTCTTCATTTTTTTAAAAGAAACAAATTAATTGGGTCATATGTTAAACTATGGGGAGAAAAAAATTTAATTTTTAATTTTTAATATATATATATATAATAAAATTTATATTATTATTACGGGTTCACGAATCGGGTCAACGGATCAACGAATCTATAAATCTAAACCCGTGACCCAACCCGTACATGATCTGTTTTGATTGTTTCGGTTCGGTTTTGACCCAAATACATAAATGACCCAACCCAAACAGTTCGGATCAGTTCGGGTTCACGGATGACCCATACCTGTGAACACCCCTAAAATACATCATGAAGATTAGAAAGGGACGAGGGCAAGGCAATTTGATACGCGACAGTCCAAGGGGTAACCCTAAAAAATACATGATCGCCGACCTCAAACTCTAGGTCTTTCCTCCTCTTATCGTGATAGTTTTTCTGTCTACTCTGAGTCATTCTTATCCTATCCCGGATCAATTTGACCTTCTCGGTAGTTTGTTGTACTACCTCGGGTCCTAACACAAAAGCCAGGTTCTAGCCAACATATGGGTGTTCTACACCTCCTACCATATAAAGCTTCGTAGGGAGTCATGCCAATGGTAGAATGAAAGCTATTGTTGTAGGTAAACTCTATTAAGGGTAGGAAACTATCCCAGCTACCTCCTTGTTCTAGAACACATGCCCTTAAAAGGTCTTCTAGAGATTGGATGGTCCACTCTATCTGACCATCAGTTTGAGGGTGATATGCCGAGCTTAGCCGCAGCCGGGTTCCCAAGGCTTTGTTCAAACTTTCCCAAAATCTGGACGTAAACCTCGTATCTCGGTCGGATATTTTACTAGAGGGTACACCGTGCAACCGGATAATCTCACTAATGTACAGGGAAGCCAACTTCTCTAAGGAAAACCGGATATTAATAGGGATAAAGTGAGCAGACTTAGTTAATCTGTCCACAATAACCCAAATAGAATCTAACCCAGCCCTAGTCCTAGGCAAACCCACAACAAAATGCATGGAAATACTATCCCATTTCCATTGGGATATCTCTAAGGTTTGTAACTTACCCAATGGTCTCTGGTGTTCTACCTTAGCTTTTTGACAAGTTAATACGATCTCACTAACTTCTTTCTTCATGTTTGGCCACCAAAACATAGTCTTAAGATCTTGATACATCTTGGTGGCGCCTGGGTGAATACTTAAGTTACTTCTATGCCCCTATTCTAGAATCATTTTCCTAAGCTCGGATATGTTCGGAACACAGATTCTTCCTTGAAGTCTCAAAACTCCATCCGGTCCTACCTGGAAACTACTAGCACTTCCTGACGCTATGGATTCCAACTGAGTTTTCAGAAAAGGGTCGGACTTCTGCCCTTCCAGGATCTCTTCTAGCAGCCCGCTTGTAATCTGTAGGGCTCCTAGTCTCACGCTATTAGGGGTGAACTCACATGCTAGACTAAGGTCTCTAAATTGTTCCAAAAGATCTAACTCCCTAACCATCAATGCGGACATATGCAGGGATTTTCTACTTAACGCATCAGCCACCACATTGGCCTTGCCGGGATGGTAACTTAGCTCAAAATCATAATCCTTAAGAAATTTTAACCATTTCCTTTGGTGCATGTTTAATTATTTTTGGCTGAATAAATACTTAAGGCTTTTATGGTCACTAAACACCTCGAACTTGGAGCCAAAAAGATGATGTCTCCAAATCTTAAGGGCAAACACCACGGCAGCTAACTCCAAATCATGGGTAGGATAATTTCTTTCATGCGTCTTAAGCTGCCTAGAAGCATAGGCCACAACCCAGTCATTCTGCATCAACACTCCTCCCAAGCCTATCTTTGACGCGTCACAATACACCTTAAAGGGTTCCTTTGGGTTGGGCAAAACTAACACAGGAGCGGTTGTTATTTTTTCTTTGAGAGTTTGAAAACTATGTTCACACCGGTCATCCCATACAAACACCTGACCCTTACGAGTCAATTTGGTCAAAGGTAATGCTAGCTTAGAGAAACCTTCTATAAATCTCCTGTAATACCCGGCCAAGCCCAGAAAACTTCTAATCTCAAACACGGACTTGGGGCGTTCCCACTCAAGGACAGCTTCTACTTTAGAAGGATCTACTGCTATACCCCCTTGAGATATCACATGTCCAAGAAAACTTACCCTTTCCAACCAGAATTCACATTTAGACAACTTAGCATACAGTTGTCAATCTTTAAGGGTTTGCAACACAATCCGTAAGTGCTCCTTATGCTCTTCTTAGGTCTTAGAACACACCAAGATATCATCTATAAAAACTACCACAAAGCTATCTAGGTAGGGGTGAAAGATCCTGTTCATGTAATCCATAAACACATCGGGAGCGTTGGTCACACCAAAGGGCATAACTAAGTACTCATAATGACCATACCGGGTCCTAAAGGCAGACTTTGGAATGTCCTCAGACTTTACCCGGATTTGATGATAACCCGACCTGTTTTATCAAAACAATTCAATAAAACCTGATTGAAAGATAACCAGTCCATTCCCAAGATAACATCGATTTGACTAAGAGTCAAACAAATCAGATTAACATGAAATTTCCTTTCAAAAATTTCCACAAGACAATTTAAACACACCTCGGAAGTCACCACAGACCCACTAGCCGGGGTCTCAACTAAAAGGTTATTATTCAAAGGAGACATAGAAAGTTTAAGTCTCTCTGACCATAACTGGGATATAAAAGAATGGGTTGCACCAAAATCAAAAAGCACAAGTAAAGGAATCCCATTTATGAAACATTTACCTTGGATAAGATCTCGAGAATTTGAGGCCTCAGCACCACTAAGAGTGAATACTCTTCTCGTGGTCCTTGGTTGTCCGAGTTGGTCCTGTTGACCATCTCCATTCCGCTCTCTCTTAGGTTGTGGATAGTTTACTTGAAAGTGACCTCTCTCTTCACAGTTTAAACAAATTGGCCCCCCTTGCTTGCACTCAGTAGAGATATGCCCAGGCTTACCGCACTTAAAATAGGTAACTCGGGTTAGAAAGGTAGAGGTGGTTACCATATGGCTTGCGAGCGATGGTGTAGGGTTTCCCGCGATTATGTGACCCAATTTTCTTATATTTTACCGAACCAGCATTCCGATAATAGGCCACTTTTTCCCACGAATCCTCATCCCATATCTGGCACATATTGACCAGGACCAGGAACTGACGGATCCCTTGATAGTTTACAGCTTGTTTTACCTTGGGCCGTAAACCGTTCAAAAACTTTACACACTTCAAACTCTCACCATCCCCCGTTGATAGTGAGGAAAGTACCTCACCAGCTTTTCGAACTTAGCTGCGTATTCAGCTACCGTCCTATTCCCTTGCTTTAGTTATAATAACTCCATCTCTTTCTTATCTCTTACATCCTCCAGAAAATATTTCTCCAAAAATGCTTCCTTGAAGGTTTCCCAGGTCGCTACCCGTCCTTCAGCTTCCATGCATTGGTGAGTGTTATCCCACCAATATTCGGCTTCTTCTGCTAAGGTGTAAGTGCTAAAAGCAACTTTCTGTTCTTCGGGGCATGCCATAACCTGGAAAATCTTCTCGATTTCTCGTATCTAGGTCTGGGCACCATCTGGGTTGTATCCTCCACAGAAAGAAGGAGGATTGTTGCACTGCAAGCGGTCCAACCCTTGGTACTCCACAGCTCCTAGAGCTTCTCCTCTATTCTGGTTTCCCAATGCCTGTGCTAAGGCTTGAAGAGCATCTGCTATAGTGTGATCATTCCTTCCAGCCATCACTTCCTACGCATATCAAGAAGTGAACACTGGGAAGGAATACATAAACATCATAGAACTATACCACCCTGATTCTCTACTCTGTATTTCTAAACTGCTTGCCATAATATTCTTCTGCTTTGTCATGAATTATACAGATGGCCAGTCTAATAACTCTTAACAAAACATTGAAATTTTATGGTATAGCTGACATGAGAAATACATGTATATAATGCTAATAACTACACTCTACCCAAGTTCAAATATAAACAATTCAATCTTCTACAGAACACTTAGTCACTTCAATCAATCATCATTTAATCACATCAAAGTATACACAGAGAACCATAGCAAACTCACAACTCACTGGCCGAAAGGTTCGACCTGCTCTGATACCACTAATGTAATGACCCGCCTCGTCATTACTGTATCATATCCTTAATTACCCTATTGATCATGGTTTTAATAGAAAATCCTTTTATGTTGATTATAAAAATAGGAGTAAATTTTTCACGTGAGCATAATCATTATCAAGAATCAAGGGCAAATATACAAGATTACAAAATACATCGAAATACTCATTCATATAAAAACATAATTCTTTTGTGATTATAAGTAATCATTGAAAATGATATGAATACTTCACACTTAACCAAGAGGGGGGGTGAATTGGTTAGACCTTGGTAAATCAAAAATTCTTTAATCAAAATCAGAGTTTATAAAGGATATTTATCACTTTTCAAAACCAAGAAACCTTATTCAATCAAGTAACTCAGCCCCTTAGGATTAAATGGATCAAAACTGACTTTTCAAGATAAGCTAATGAATCAAGAAACAATTAATATGAGGAGAATAGATTCAGAAACAATACACAAGCAGTTTATACTGGTTCACTTCAACACCATGAAGCTACATCCAGTTTCTTCCACTCAACAATAGAGTGAAAAATGAATTTACCAGAACAGGTTGAATCTTTAAAACACAAGAAACATAGCTTTCCTTAATCTTGAAATGGTTGCATGTTGAAAGAGTGACTTATTTTCACATGATCAATGCAACATGAAGCATGACTGAAGCAAACCCTCAGAAAAAGAATTTAGAATGCTCAGAAGACTGTTTTAGCTCAGAAATTTTGAATGGGTATTATTCCACAAAGTTACAAAAACAGCTGAGCAAGGGTTCTATTTATAACAGAAATTTTTAACCGTCAGTAATCAATTAAAATGCACTAATAATCGATTAAATTGCTTTGGTAATGGATTATATTTCCATTATAATCGATTAATCTATTCATAGGTTTTCTGGGTTTGAATATCAATCAAAATAATCGATTATCTCGAGCTGTAATCGATTATTACAGTCAA
>QARZ01039884.1:15026-43292 GCA_013407115.1 Glycine latifolia | reverse complement strand
TTTAAGATTTAGTGAATTAGATTAGGAATTGGTGAATTATCATGTAATTGCACATTAAATTAATTTCTTAGTTATTTTATCATTTAGGAACCAAAAAGAGAGGAAAAGAAGCCAATAAGAGCAAGTCAATGCTCTCAAATAAACCAAGCGATCAGCGTGGGATCTCACGCGATCAGCGTGGAAGTGTTAAGATAAACAAGTTCAGTTCGAAGAGCCTACGCGATTAGCCCCAACCACCACGCGATCAGCGTCAGATGCTGAACACATAGACTCTTAGCTCGAACAAGCCACGCGGTTAGTGCGGTCATCCACGCGAGTCGCGCCATTCTATCAAAACTGAGGTATTCAACTCGAATGAATGACGCGATCAGCATGGAGATCCACGCGATTAGCGTCAAACTTCTAGAACAGCCTATTTAGCTCGAACATCCCACGCGATCAGCGTGGGATGCCACGCCAGTCGCGCCATGAACTCGGGTTTCCTAATTTAAAAGATTTGGAATTGATTTATTGGAGGGAAAATAGTTCCCCATTACTAGAATTAGACCTAGGACGTTTTGGGGCATAAAAGGAAGCCTCTAGGTCACAAAGAAACAGCTTATACTGGGTTTTGGACAGAATTGCTTAAGAGGAATCCATTGAAGAATCTTGGGAGAAGATTGGAAGCCTTGAGGAATTACAGAACAACACTCTGTGTAAACCTTTCTTTTCCTCTGGTATGTTAGTCATGGAAGTAGTATCAACTCTGAGTATGCTTGGCTAATTCTTGTATTGTGGTTGAGCCATGAACCTATGAGAATTTCTCTATGTCTTGATTGGTTTTAATAAGAAGTTATCATAATTGCTTTGTCTTACTCTATTCTTCACTGCATAATTCTTAATTTGGATTGGCCATTCTGTTAAGATACTTAGGGTTGGGATTCACAATAGGAATATTGGGATTCTAATTTCTGAAATGAGTAAAAAAACAATTTATACATTGCCTAGGGATAGGGATATGTGGTTGCAGCAATTTCAGGTTGTGTTTGCTTAATGCTTGGTTTAAGAAGGAATCACTAAGGGATTAGGGTTCTTAATTTCATCAAAAGGTTAAATTACTAAGGGATTAGGGTTTAGCTAATCATAAGGGAACACATCAGCTGAGTAATTAGGATTAGTTCAAGTTAATAATCAATCGAAGCATAGTAGGAAGGAATCATAGGGGATTGCGCTTAACTACAATCACTTCTCGCTACTGCAGTAAAATCTAATTTACGTTCGCTTACATTCTCATTAAATTTCTGTCATTTAAATTACATTGCTTAAACACCACTCAACAAACTCTCTCAAACTCATATTTTGGCTTCCGATTTCTAAGACATTAAGTTACGTAAGATTGCATTCAATCCCTATGGAGACGATACTTGACTTACTCACTTTATTACTTGAAACGAACGGTACACTTGCCGAGTTCACAACATTTTGTTCTTGGTGTTCTTCATCTTCCTTTCTTTCATGTTTAATTTGGAGTTGCTCTTGGTCATGAGTGACAAAGTTCCTCAATTGTAAGGGGTTAAATGTAACCAAAACTTGAACTCTCTTGCATCTTTTGATATGGTTTAATATATATATATATATATATGTTCAACATATTTGTATTTTATGCTAATATATTGTTTCTTTACTTAATGTTTGTGTGGATTGACCACCCATGACATGATTTTTTACATGAATGATGTTGGAAAACACTTTTATTATCTTGAAATGAAACAATATTCCCAATAGGTTCGATGTTTAGGAATGAAACTAAGTTTGTTGGGTATGATTTGTCACAAACCTTAAAGCTAGTATCTTTGTTAAGTTGTTAAGGGATCAAAGCTTAGGAAAGGCACTAGACTCTTTTTACCAAAGGAATTAGGATTAAGAACACTTTTATTGGCTTATCTTAACATAAGAATACAAATGGAATATGTATGACCCATTTATGCAAGAAGAAAATTAAGATTTGGTGAATCAAATTCCTTCAACATTTCTATCATTTGTTTTAACTTCTATCACAAATGTGCTATTGCTATAAAACCACAAAAACATATTTTTAAATTTTGTCCAACACTTGATCTATTTTCAACCTTCACAAAATCAACCAAAGTTTATGTTTTTGCCGCTTTCTTGTGCGATTCTATAGCTTAAGTTAATATCTATGCAAATATTGCTTATATAGAATTCAAAAATACCTATCAAACACAAAGAATCTTAGACAAGAAGGTAAAAGAGATGAGGGTTAGAGAAATTTACTCAATAAATGTATACTGGTTTAGTTTCAAATAAACATACATCCAGTTTGAACCAAAGCAACCTTAATTTGGATCTATCCACGATCAATTCAAGTTTTATATACAAACTCACATGCACATGAAACCACATATGCAACCTCCTTGAAAACCTATCAAGAAGAACATAACAACATGTAGAAACCTATTACATGAATGAAAACTTGAGTAACCCACTCAAGAACCAAAACTGCAATACACAGTTTATGGAAGGAATTCACCAGGTTAGTGAAAGATATGAAAATTAATGTCTTCCTAATGCAAGATCCTAATGTAAGAAAAGGTATTGCTTCAATGGATCAAAATGATTATGACACTCACTACTACAAAATGGGTCTTCTATGTTGGTTGCAAAGCACTTTCTAAAACGGTTGTACAACCGTCTTTGTATCTAACGTCGTTGAAAGTCATTACTTTCAACGACGATTATACAACTGTCTTCATAGGCTGAAGTTTCTAAGATGATTATTACTAAAAATCGCCTTAGATCAAGTTTTTTTTATAATAAAAAATGACATCATTCTAAGACGGTTGTTAGAATAACCGTCTTAGAATGTGAATATTTTTTTTTAAAAAAAGAAAACCTGATATGAGATGGTTATTCTAACAACCGTCTTAGAATAATGTCATTTAAACAAAAAGAAATTGTTCTAAGACGGTTTTTAGTAATAACCATCTTAGTATGTATACTTTTTAAGACGTTTTTTTTCAGAGAACCGTTTTAGAATGTATTTTTTAAAAACAAAATTATTATTATAACTATTTTTATTATAATAATAATAATAATAATAATTATTATTATTATTATTATTATTATTATTATTATCATCATCATCATCATCATCATCAATTCAAACTACTCAAGAACCATCATCATCATTATTATTATTATGAACAAATGCATAAGGCATAGTAAAAACTTTTATGTATGTAATTACCTCTCAAAAAAATCAGACTAGCTTTCATCATCAGTACTTATTTCAGAACCATTATCTTCCTCATGATAATATTCATCTTCAACCTCACCTTCATCTTCACTTTCTTGCATTTGGAGTTCATCACCGGATGGCTTATAGCTAGTCTGAGAAGCCTTGTCAATCTGAAAGTAAATTTTAACAAGGCCCCTAAAAACCAATAACATTCAACAGACGGCCAAACTAAC
Organism: Glycine latifolia; assembly: GCA_013407115.1. NCBI lineage: Eukaryota > Viridiplantae > Streptophyta > Magnoliopsida > Fabales > Fabaceae > Glycine > Glycine latifolia. The sequence continues at coordinate 39,821 of QARZ01039884.1, read as the reverse complement.
TTCAGCAAAAGGGGACTGTATCTGTGATGTCAGTAGTTGCAGACGACCTGATAATTGTAACAAAGGCTTATGAGTTGCCCCTCTAAAATTGGTAATCTGAAAAGTGGCAGACAACGTTTCAAATTCTCAAAAAGTAAAGCTACATCAGGCAATGAGAAAATAAAACTTATGCAGGCTCAGCAAAAAAAGGCAACAAAAAGGTAACAATAGAAATAGACTTCACATCCTCTATATTAAATAACATAAAATACCCAACAAACACAAAATCATTGGGCTGAGTGATCCTCTTTCAATTGTGGCATTTCATCATTCAACTTGGCCACTATTATTATTTTCAACTACTTAAAAAAAAAAGAAACAGAGAAGAAAGAGGGACCTGTTAGCTCTCAGGCAAGCTATGACACCAGAATTGTGATTTGGTAGAGGGTTCAAAATGAACAACTTTTAATTAATTGCACTTCCTTTTATGCTTTCCTCATTTCCCATAAAGGAAACTATTGTTTGCAGGTATATTACTAAAACAGGTGGAATTCTGCAACTTATTATTTAGCTAATTAAATCCTCATACTAGTTTGATGGCACATAAATAGAATGGTGATCAAAAAATTATGAACCTTACTGTTCTTATTAAAATCTGGAAATTTCATGTGTGAGGTTGGCGTGACCAATGTGGACTCCAAATTCTGCACGTCGGACAATGAGTCAGCTTTGCTTAGAGGAGAGACCTGCAAAACAAAGGAAAAATAGTCTGACGCTTAAGTAAGTACATCAATTATAAGAGAATATCTTAGTGTTATTTCATAAGAGTGAGAGTGTGAGATGTAGTATCTCTAAGGCTAAGTGATTCTAGAGTGAATCTGGAGTGAGTATGAAGTGCGTTAGAAAGAACCTGTAAGGCTGTATTTATAGTGTGGAGTGTGGGCTTTGGTCTTTTGTTTGTTGATAAGATAATAACAGATAATAGCAGGCAGTTATCTAATTTAAATAGAAGATAATGTGTACCTTATTAATATGTTGTTACTTGTAGATAACTTGTGAAGATATGATAAGATAAGGTGGTTGCACCAAGCATAGTTGATATGTTGTTAATAAGGAGATATGCGCAGTAGGCATTAATATTCCTGTAGTAGGTTGACGTCCGTGCATCGGTAGTAGGGCGGACACATTTGTCCAGGTTGGCACTTGGAGAGTGAATAAGCACTACTAATGTAACAATGTTGACGTGGAGGGTGTCCACGTGTATGGTGACCTTGCTATGATGGCCACGCGTAATTTTACCATATTTGGACGGTACACTTACTATGATAAAAAACTTGTTTAGTTCTTCATTTTCTGATGCACTTGTTTCTAGACCAACAAATTAGAAAGTCTTATCTGATGTAATAATTCAATTTGTAAGATATGAAATTTGTAACGCCCCGTACGCGTCCGATTTGTTAACATTCCATTATATCCATTTACGCAGCAATTTTCAAAATAAACAATTTGATTTGGAAGCAAAACAAAATATGACGTCATTATAACATCAGTTGTACATTATACATGGTGAAGTATCAAAATATACATCCTCTGTACACAAATGTACATATAATCCCCTCAGGGTACAAAACCACAAAACAATAGGCATAAATAACAAAAGAATGGAGCCAACATGCTCTCATCAACTATGCCTAGTGTTTATATATATAATCTATCCCTGCATGGGCCTCTTGCCCTGGGATCTCTCAGCTTCTCCCTGCGTCTCACCTGCAAACAAAATCCCCACACACGGGGTGAGATAAAAATCTCAGTAAACTCAGGGTCCTTGGAGGTCTTTCCTCCCCCTGGTTCACTTCTATGCATATAATATCAAAATTGGCATTACAACTAGCCATCACAGTTCTCAAATCATAACAACACTTATACATATGTTTCAAGGGTTTATCAGCACCCTTTTTACAACATATATCATTATCATTTAGCCATCAGACTATTAAACACATCACATGTACATGGCACATTTGTATCTATATCATTTATCAATGCCTGAGGAAGCTACATCCACCTAAGTGGGCACATTTCACATCAGGACTTCCCTTTATTTGCCTGAGGAAGCTACATCCATTTATATGGGCACATTTCTCATCAGGACTTCCCATTATTTGCCTGAGGAAGCTACATCCATTTATATGGGCACATTTCTCATCAGGACTTACACAAACATATACATACATTCTATTCTATTCTACTGGCCAGAGAAATCTCATCAATCAACACACATAGCCTCAATTCATGTATATCAAGTACATGATTCCAATCAGAATAGTAACACACAATTTCAATATACATGCATCAATTCATACAATGACCATTACTCTCACTGGAGTATGGTGGAACACAATTAAGGGGAAACACTCCCAAGAACAAAGAGCTTACCTGCTCTCAGCACTGTACCGGCTCTCCCGGATCCGTGGTCACCACCACCAGTGATGTCAGAATCACGCCCTACACAAGAGCATGAAAACATCAATAACGGTCCTCAACCGTTAGAATGATAAAACAAGGCTAATCCCTTTCATTAAACATTTCTGTTTCTATCTTAAGGTTATTAGGGCTAATCACCTCAAAGGCGATTCACAGACCCTCAACAGGATCTATCTCGACCTATTCAACGTACTAGAGTCCCTACAAGACTCTGTATGAGCCAATTCAAAGGATTCACTTGCCTTAACCAGGCCAATTATCCATATTTGTCAAGCTTATCAGAACGGTTATTTCAACACATTTTCACCGTTTATTTAGCCTCCTGAACATCTTTTGTAAAGGTACCTAGGCTCAAACTCATCATTATAACATCAATCTTCCTACTCATACAGATGTCAGAGTCAAAACTAAACTTTATCAATACTCATGATTCAAGGCTCAGACTTTATCAGAACAACCTCCTGAGCATACTTTTCAACAGAATCCAAGCCTAATTTCGACTCCAACTCGCTCATTTATTCAAAATTCATCAAAACTCATCAAGAATTATCTTTCAGAAATAACCGATTAAAGCTCGAGTTTCTTACCTCTAAACAGTCGAGGAAGGTTAGAGGATAGCTTTTCCAAGCTTGAACGCCTCTGAAATGACTCATTTCTTCTCAAAATCCAAGCTCTGAGGATATCCCCTAGAGAACTGGATTTCTCCGATTGGTTATCTTTTCGAGAGATTGAAACTAGGATCTAGCTCATCTCGAGGTTCTAATCACTTTCCTAGTTGGGTAGAAGGTGTTTAGATGAAGTATGGAGAAGATATGAAGCTTCCCATGCTTGTCAATGCCAGAAATCGCTCAAGGAAGAAGAAAATCTGAGTTTTGGCCCAAAAATTCGTAAAATGGCCTTTTATAGTGGTCCACGTCGCGTTCTGGCGCTGATCGCGCCACTATGGCGCTATCCGCGCCAAATTCCAGTGAAACAGGCTTTCTGGGGCACTTATGGCACTAACTGCGCCACTTTGGCGCTAATCGCGCCAAAATCCAACATCTCTGGCGCTAACCGCGCCATTCTGGCGCTACTCGCACCAGAAAATTCATCACAAAATCCGTCGCAAAATCCGTCGCTAACGCTTTTTCTGACGGAATTTAGCAAATTTTAAACTTTTTTTCTTTTTCTCTTATTTATTAAACCTAGGTTATTATAAAATTACACCAATCCTTATATAATGCTCACTTATTATATGGAACAACACAATATTTTAGGATAAGTATGATATATCCAGGCAGGGAAAATGTGGAAAATAGAAAAACCTTTTCTTGGTTAATACCTATACATTAATTTTGAAGGACCTGATGTTGTTGTCCAACACAAGCACCTGGGATAGGTGACAAGGATCAGAAGGGTGCAGGAACTCTGACATTGTTTGACTGGTGAACATTAAAGAATATATATAATTCATCATTCATGACATTATTGTGTATATATGAAAAATAAAAAAGTCATGAATAGTTTTCACTCTAAATTGTAGCAAGCTAATATGAACTAGCAACTAATGATGAGCTTTTTTAGACCAGATGTTAAGTCATCATGATATCGAACCAAAACTTTCAGCATCAAAGCCACAAAATTGATTTGTCTTTAGTCATTCACAACATACAAGCAACATGGAAGCTTACCAGGTCCAACAGCAAGAACAATCTTTTATCCTGGCAAAACCTGAAGACATAAAAGCCTTAGCAATAATACTAACAAACAACAACAATGAGAGGGTGAGGATAGATCTCCACTCATTCACGGAATCCAAGTGCATAAACCTTTACCCAGATTTAGGAACTTGCACTTTTACCATGTTAGTATAGTATTTTATAACTTGAAACCATTTAAAACAGAAGAATAAACAAATGGGGAATGATGTGGAATCATTTTGTTCTCTTACATTCAAGAGTTCTCCTCGGGCAACATGATATCAACAATTGGCAATTGCCACATGCACACGTTCTTCATTAACAACTAGGAAGTAGCTATAGATAAAAGACAGTGCCTTAGTACAAAACAAAGCAATACAGATGGAAACTTCATCTATCGCTATCTTCTTTATATATAATGTGGGATAGAGAAAAAAACAAGGCTTACACTACTCACATGCTTGCGAAGGATTGACGTCTTCAACATGTGGTACCACAGCACAAATCCATACACTATAATATTTTTGGAACACTGCCAAATAAAACTAAGGTAGGTAGGTGAATGAGAAATTAAGAAACAAGAATAACTGTATGCAACTAGTAATTACATTATTCTTTTTTTTTTATGTAACATAATAAAATTCTTTACTTCTTTGGTACAATCTGCCATGGCTAATGACCTAACAACAACGAAACAATATCCTCAAGAAAATCTACAACAAGGCTTTTATGGTATCACTTATCACTACACCTGGTTACAATCTCTCAACATAAAGTTGTGCTACTCTTATGGTGGTAAGCAAGGCCAATGAAATAGTAAAACAGAAAGCATATGGAGAATGTGAACACAAATTAGCAAAACTTGTAAGACACTTATGTAAATATACAGTTAAAAAAAGGGTGAAGAAAACGAAAAAATGAATTACATTTATGAGTGCCAGATTCCACTCAACATGATGCAGAACCGGTTTGTGGATAGCTTTTTGACAAGTCTCTTGGCATCAGAAGAAACTTCAGCACCTGAAGTGAACTGTATCCATTAAAATATGTTGTCATACTATTGATATATTTTCCATTAGCACAAATGGAATTTCTAGGCAAAAGAACAATCTATGATCTATCAAAACAGAAGTTAGCAAACTATCAGCATGTTTGACCAATAAATACTGCAAGAATATTGTTAAAAATAATTCAGAGAATGGAGAAATAGGGAAGGCATGTTATGTTAAGATTTAGGAAAAGTGAAACAGAGGAGTGACCATAATATTTCGGATACAAGATATTGTGCCTACGTTGTAACCCAAACACTGTAGAGAATAAATAAGGAAAAGAAGAATCAGGAAAAGTTACAATAAAATCAAACAATAACAAAAATCTATGAACAAATCAAATGATTTTAAAAGTCTGGAATATGCTAACAAAGAACAAGGTACCTCGAATATAAGAACAAGGTACCTAAAAAAATCTAAAATGATCTTAGAATATCAGTAAAGTATTTGACTTGCAAAGAAATAGTTACCTGGCTAGGAAACATCAGCATACCACCTGGGAAACGCAAGATATGTGTCTTTAGGTGCTCCATTACTCTTCTTCCCATTATCAGCTGTTGTTGTTATTACAAGGTTCTTATGATCAAAATTCTCACCCCAAACTTGTGATTTGCTGGGATATTGATAAACAACGCTAGTCTCTTTGGCCATTGGACTTTGCTTTTAAAAAGCAATTGAATATGCCAATAGCTATATGGCCAATCAGCACTTATGCTATATTTGGCGTGGAGAACTAAGAACGTAAATGCATGCACCATTACAATATATATATAGGTGGTGTGGAGCTAGGAAATGAAAAAACAGTGGCACATGCCATTAAGGTATAGTATAAAATTCAATTCATTGTAGTTTTATTCTATTTATTGTGGTTCATGTAAGATTTTAATCTCTTAATCATTTTTATTTTTTTTTAGTCTTTAATTTTTTACTGCTGCAATTAAGTTATTTTTCTAAATCTAATATGTAAATTAGATCTTTATTTAAATTTTTCATAAATTGAAGCAATTAATTGTTTAAATATTTTAATTTTTATTTTAAACTCATTAATCAAAACATCTGGTTGGCTCAAATACTATGAAGGAGTTTGGTTCCTTTCAAAAAATTTAGACTCAACTTTTATGAATTAATAAAATAGACACCAAAGAGTTTATAGGATTCACCTGCTTAATTTTAATATATATGCTTGACTACCTCTCTTGGCCGGAATTTTGTAGCTTCCAATTTCATCACTCCTACATAAAAACAGGATTTTGGAGGATGTGTAGTAACTTAAAATATCAGCACCTAAAATAAAACCAATAACTTTTTTGTCTTAATCATAAGCAACTTCCAAGTTGCTCTCCAAATAATTAAAATTAGACTTTATATAATTCACAAGGATAGATTTCCAACCTGCCTCAACCTTGGAAAGATCAAGTATGTCATTTATAAGTTGAAGAACCAAATCTCCAGAAGATAGCATGACATCCAGGATCTGATTAAAAAAAGACAACAACAACAACATTTACCTGATCTGTTATATCCATTCGCATGTAATTTGTTCACATATATCAAAAATGTCTTTGACCCAAATAGTTCTGTCTCAAAAGTGATTTCCATTTTTGCAGGTAATCCTTTTTCTAAAACTTCTCTCTTAAATTCTTGAGCTTCCTTAACATCGACTCCCATGAATATTTCAACATCAGTTTTTCCTATGATATCCTGAAAAAGATGAGTAAGTTAAAGAGCTAAGATATTTCAGCTCTCCGTATGGCAAGCAGTAACTTCATGCTTGTTACTACTCCAAAGAGCACTCGATGTCCATGTCCTCTATGCATTCATTCTCCATCTCGCCGAGCATGAAAGTACTAATGTAAGTTCAATACTACCCAACACACACCTATTAGCAGAAACATAGAAAACTAGAACTCGAATGGAGGAGTTTTTAAGTGTAGGGAGGCTGAAACTCACCTCTGCAATAAGCTTATTGTATGCATGCAAAGTTAATCTTAGCAATCAAAGACATTTCAAAGCATTAGAAATTGTAATACTTGAAATTTGTTGTGCCAATATTGCATCCTGCAACCTGTAATTTCCATATTTCAGAAAGTAAAGTGCTCAAATTAAGTTGTCATCTACTATTTACAGTGAGCTCATGCAGGATTCAATATGGGAGGATTCAATCAAGCTAGCCTCAAATTGGGAAATATTCAAAATTAGCTGTGATTATATTCAGAGTAAAAGAAAAGCTATAGTAGGAGCCAAATTGAACAGTGCATACCTTTTTATGCATGTTAGAGCTTTATTGACTGCAGCATGTGAAGACTCCAAATCACAGTAAGAACCAAATTTCAAATAGTATCCAGGTTGAATATCAATAGAGATTTCATGTTTTGTACAAAAAATCTCACTTGAAACAAACAATCTTCTCCTTTATCCCTGTTACGGTAATTTTCCTTGGCCCAAGATAAAAGACTCATTTATCTTATTAATTCAAATATTCAAACTCTCAACAACCCAATATCTTAACCATTAAAGAATAGAAGATATAACAAATATCACAATAGAAAGATATAACAAATATTATAATCGCCGCTACTCAGTTATTCAGATAACCGAAGATCCCGGCCAAAGATAGTGGGCTTCAACCACCACTCCACCAGGGTCCAGGTCAGTATCCTATAAATAGAGTATCCTCCATGGAGAAAGACACACACATTCTGACTCTCTCTTTTCCATTCACACAGAGCACACACTGCACGCCACTCGTGTTGTGTATTCATTCTGTAGTGATCTTCTTCCTTGAGGTGCTTCAACACCATAAGCATCTTTAGAGAGAGAGAGTCTGATCCCATATTAATTATCCAACAATCCTTGTTGGACATTTCTGTTCACCACGAACAGAACATTGGCGCCATCTGTGGGGAACGTTAAATTTCAAATCCCACGTTCCCGATGGTAAACACAAGAAGTAACAGTTAGGCCGCACACCCACCCTCTGATACGGGTACAAGAGAGAGGAGAAAGAGAATATCTAAATTCGCATTTTGAGAATGGCAGAAACTGTTATCCTTCAGTCTTCTCTGTCTCCTTTTTTAACCGTTAGATTTTGATGAAAATTTTAAAACAAGGTTGTGGCTCATCACTCTTCACATCTAACGATGGGTTTCTTGAATAGAGGCTTGTAGAATCACCAGAAATTCCCAAACCGAGGTGGTTCAGAATTCGTTTTCTGAAGCAGACAGCAGTATTGCGAGGGACATTTCTCTCAAACTATCCGTTGGATCGAGGTCAAACTTGGAGAAAAGATTAATCAAATCTTTTTCTGCATTATGACCTTTTGGATCATTCATTAAAGTGTTTTCAAGATGGAATGTTTCAACTGCAAACAAAAGTTATCAGAATTTCTGCTCTGTTTTATCTTGTTTCGGACAGTGATATTGAGAAATGGTAATCTTTTTATCAACCGTTGGATTATCATTAAATTTGGTTTTCCTAGCTTATAGTGCAGCGCTTCAAATGGAGGAACATGGAGAATTCGACTCATAATGAGAATCGAGGAATGTTGCACAAATAGAAGCCAATCCGGACATATAGTTGCGAGGCAATGAGTCCAGTTGAGACTTCATCCACGATCAGATGATGGGCCCATGGGAAACAATAAAATTTGATTCCCACCCAATAATTGTGAAAGCATAACAACTGCAAATCAAAATCCTAATATGATGGGTGCAGAGCATAAGAAGGTAGCATCATCAATATAAAATGTGAGATTCACCAACAGGGAAGCCAAGTTGGCATATGCGCAATATCACTTTATGAGGGTGGATCTTGTCTCACGAGCGGCAACACATATTAGATTAAGCAAAAGCTAAGTCTTCGCCCCCTTTTCTAATATGAAGCATCATAAATCATTCTTTATAGTATTTTTATAATAATATATATGTAAAATATTATTATTTTTGCATGTCAAATAATGAAGGGAATTTATCATAACGGCCCTCCGGGATAAAAATGGTTAAGTTGTAAGAGTTCTTGAGGGTAAAGCCCAAGAGAGGGTTAAAAACTCAAGAATTGAATATCCTCATCAACCTCGATTCAGCGATAATTGCTAGCACAGCTCGGCAGGTGAGAGTGCTGACCAACTAAGCTGGGGGGCATATGTTACGGTAATTTCCCTTGGCCCAAGATAAAAGACCCATTTATCTTATTAATTCAAATATTCAAACTCTCAACAACCCAATATCTTAACCATCAAAGAACAGAAGATATAACAAATATCACAACAGAAAGATATAACAAATATTATAACCGCCGCTACTCAGTTATTCAGATAACCAAAGATCCCGGCCAAAGATAGTGGGCTTCAACCACCACTCCACCAGGGTCCAGGTCAGTATCCTATAAATAGAGTATCCTCCATGGAGAAAGACACACACATTCTGACTCTCTCTTTTCCATTCACACAGAGCACACACTGCACGCCACTCGTGTTGTGTATTCATTCTTTAGTGATCTTCTTCCTTGAGGTGCTTCAACACCATAAGCATCTTCAGAGAGAGAGAGAGCCTGATCCCATATTAATTATCCAACAATCTTGTTGGACATGTCCTGTTCATCTTGAGCAGAACAATCCCTCAACTTTGGTCTCCTTGGCCAAGGGCTTCTCTTTTCTCCAAGCTATAAGACTACATATACACAATGGACCACGAGTTCAAAATTGGCTTTAGGACTCTCCAGTATAAACACCAATCCATCAAGTTGTTTTCTCCAAAACCAACCAAATACAAAAAAATAAAAATCATGACTGTAAACAACTAGCGCGTTCGGTTCCACATTTGGGATGTAGTTTTCACAAGCTAATAGCCATAACTTCCACATGCAAAACGTGATTCATGCATCCTCACCAAATTTCCAAACACACCATACTACACAAAATTAGATATATATACATACATATATATATATATATATATATATATATATATATATATATATATGTTTAAAATAAAACCTTCTGGTTGGTCATTCTTGGAGAACTCCTTCTCGAGGATGCGATCGAACATCTTGGCCAAGGTGCTGTTGGAATCGGGCGAGGAGCCATTGGGCATGTTCCTGTAGAGCCTCTCTTGCGTTTCCTGGTCGGATCTGGCCCCGCCGCAAACCCTAGCGCAGATCGCAAGGCACAAAACACAGCACCAAAGCCCAACGCGTGCCATTTTTTTGGGGCAAGAATCATCATCTTCATCGTTCGTCATTTCGGCCAGTGTGCATGCGAGTTTCAGTTTCATTTCGGGTTTGTTTTGGAAATCCCCTCAAAACTATAAAATACACGAAAGACAGACATGGAAAGTAATGAAGGAAGGAAGGGAAGACAATGCAGAGAGGAAAACAGATTTTTTTTTTATTTTAGAAAGGAAGGGAAGACAAGACGTGCATTGCCATTATCACAAATCCAAATCACAGTGAGAACCACAGACACATTAGGAATTTATTTTAAGAACTTTAATTCGAAGATGATTTTGATGAACCATATTTGAAACATACAAAACAAAGACGATTTTCTTTGTAAACGATGTCATTTTTAACAATCAAACACGGTTGTGCTAAAACTAACTTTGAAAAACAACTTATTAATGAAAATGCCACCGCCTCTAATTCTAAGACGGTTTTGCTACAACCGTCTTAGAAGGCGTGTCGTAGAATCCAGCTTTCATAGTAGTGACTCTAGGTTTGTACATTTTCTCTTAGAGGAAAACAAAGTGAAAATATGAGAGAATTGGGGCCATACATGAGACCCTTCATAAATATTATTTTTATAGACACAAAAAAGAAATAATTGATTATTTCATAAAGACAATCAATTAATTTGTTCATTGCATCATTTGGGCAACCTGAAGAACATAAAATTGACTATATCACCATATAATTGATTAACTGTGATACCGAAATTTGCTTCAATTCCATATAATCGATTATTCACTCAAGATAGTCGACTAATTGTGAGTCTTTCTCAATTCTGAAAAACAAAGGCATCAAGATAATCAATTATTTGATGCGGAATTGAAAACTTAAGTATTTCCCAAAACATGTTTCTAAAGATTTCAATCATTAACCATGGATCAGTATTATGAAGATTTCTAGAATGCATGATCACACACATTCAAGCATTGTAAAACTTTAAAGCACACATCCTAATTATGACTAAAGTTTATACTAAGGAGCTTCTTACAATTACACATATTCGTCATTAAAACATAAAAATTAAAATCTTTGGAGGACTAAATAAAGACTTATTTTGTAGGGATCAAAAGGTCATTTAAGTTATAAATTTATGTCTCTTGATATAGAGGTTTCCGTTTTAGTAGGAAAGAGGCTTTTTATATCTCTCACTAATATAACTTTTCGGTTTTTACTACTTTACTTTTCTTTATTTCCCCCACTTTATCTTTTCCTTTTATTTATTTATTTAACTACATATTAGCGAGCTTATGTGGTAAGAGACTAACCATTGAGATTATGTTTTTATGAAAATAGGTTAAAATATAAAAAAATTACATAAATGTGTAAGTTCTTTATTTGAGGAAAAGGGCTCAAAACCCAAGGATAATATGGTGGAAGCTAAAGGAGGAGAAACAAATAGAGTTTAAGGAAAATATGTTGCGTGAAGGACCGTGGGAATTTACTGGAGAAGCTAATGAAATATGGAATAAGATGGCTATGTGTGTTCAAAATGTGAGAATGAGGGTGATAGGTGAAAGTAAAGGAAACAAAGTTCTTACAAAGGAAACATGATGGTGGAATGGAGAGGTTCAAGAGGCTATTAAACAGAAGAAGGAATGCTTTAGATCTTTGCATAAATGTCCCAATGATGAGAATTTGCAAAAGTTTAGAGTAGCGAGAAAAGATGAAAAGAAAGCAGTGCGGGAAGCTAGAGGCAAAGTTTTTGACGATTTGTATAAAAATCTTGGGAGCAAGGATGAGGAGAAAGGTATTTACAAAATTGCAAAAATGAGGGATAAGAAGAGTAAAGACCTCACTCTAGTTAGATGTATCAAGGATGAAAATCAAAAACTTTTGGTAAGGGATGAAGATGTAAGTGAAAGATGGCTAAACTACTTTAACAAACTTTTTAATGGGAATGACGACAAGAGTGAGGTGGATTTGGAGGAAGTTTTTGATGATCTGAATAGAAGATTTGTGCGCAGAATTAATACACATGAAGTTAAGGAGGCTCTAAAGAGGATGAAGAATAATAAAACTTTGGGACCTGATGACGTCCCTATTGAAGTGTGGAGGAGCTTGGGAGATGTGGCAATAAAATGGTTGACCAATCTTTTTAATAGAATTCTTCAAACAAATAAGATGTCTGATGCTTGGAGGAAAAGTATGATTGTGCCTATTTACAAAAATAAGGGAGATATCTAGAATTGTTCAAACTATAGAGACATCAAGCTTATGAGTCATACTATGAAGTTATGGGAGAGAGTTATCGAACATCGCCTAAGGAGGGAGACCAAGGTGTCTGTAAATCAATTTGAATTTATGCTAGGAAGATGTACCATGGAAGCTATTTTCTTGATGAGACAATTAATGGAAAGGTATAGGGAAAAGAAGAAAGACTTACATATGGTGTTCATAGATCTTAAGAAAGCATATGATAGAGTTCTAAGAGAAGTCTTATGGTGGACTCTTGAGAAGAAAAATGTAGCCTTAAAGTATTTTAATGCTATCAAGGATATGTATGATGAGGCTACAACATGTGTGAAAGCCTGTAATGGAACATCAAGATATTTCCCTATCATGGTAGGTGTCCACCAAGGTTCAGCTTTTAGTCCTTATCTCTTTACCTTAGTGATGGATGAACTAACGAAAGATATTCAAGAGGAAGTGTCGTGGTGTATATTTTTTGCAGATGATATCGTGCTTATTGATGAGACCAAAGATGGTGTTAATAGGAAATTGGAATTGTGGAGAAACACTTTGGAGTCTACAGGATTTATGATAAGCAAGAGCAAGACAGAGTATATGAAGTATAAGTTTTCACAGGTAAGAGATGGTGATCAAGACACAGTGCATCTACTTGGTCAAGAGGTACCCAAGAAAGATGTTTTTAGATACTTGGGATCAATGTTGCAAAAAGGTGGTGAGATTGATGAGGATGTAAATCATAGAATTAGAGCATCGGGATTTTTGTGTGACCACAAAATTCCCCTTAAATTAAAAGGAAAATTCTATAGAATAGCTGTAAGACTGACAATGCTATATGGAGTAGAATGCTAGCCAACGCAGAGGCAACATGAGCATAAAATAGGGGTAGCAGAAATGAGGATGTTAAGATAGATGTGTGGATATACGAAGATGGATAAGATAAGAAATGAGGATATTCAACGAAAGGTATCAGTGGTACAGGTATGTGAAAAGATGAGGGAGCATAGATTGATGTGGTTTGGGCACGTTATAAGACGGTCACTGGATGCTCCCATAAGAACAAGAGTTTGTTACCAAGAGCTCGACACAAAGAGAGGTAAAGGTCGACCGAAACGTACCTGGGGAAAGGTTGTGAAACAAGACCTAATGGAGTGAGATATAGATTGACGGACAGTATGTCTTAGGACGGAGTGGAGAAAAGCTATAAGCTTGGTGGAGGGTTAAACTCATTAGTAGTTCTATGTTCCAGTCATTCCCTTGTTTTAGTCTTTTTCCTCCTCTTTCTTCCTTCTTCCTTTCATCCTTCGTTTATTTTAGGTTTTTTTCTTCTCTTGTTTATCTTATTTTCAATTTATCATTGGGTTCATCTATTACCGACCCCAATTAACTTGGGTTAAAGGTGTTGTTGATGTTGATGTTGATGGTTGCAGATACTACACCTTTTAAGTAAATATTTTTTTATATTTTTTTCCAGTTTTTTTTTTAAAATAAATCGACCAATGATCCCTTTAGTTGAAAATGAAGGGACGTGATAAAGTACAAATCACTGGATGCGGTTAACTAAACGCTCCAAAGGATTTTGATTCACTGATCACATTTGATTTATGCAATGGCAAAGCACATATGATACCACAACATAATAATATAATATTATTACAAACATAGACAGTGACCAAACAAGGCAAAAAGAAGAATGTCGAAAAGTAAAGAATGGGAGAAAGAGGAACGGGAGAAAGAGGACAATCATCAAAGAAAATACAATTAAGTAGAGCAATAATAAGGTAGCATGTTTCAGATTAAATATAATTTTTTTAAAAATAAATAAATAAAATAATTTTTTTATTTTTATGGAAAAGTGAGGGAGGGGGTGCTAAAACAATTATTTAAATTTATTAATATTTATTTTAAAATTTTGAAGGTAACTATTGGCCCAAATCCCACAAATAGATTAGCCATTTCTCCGCCCAATTTGTAATGTGTGTGCTTAAGTAAAAAAAAAAGGAATAAAAATAATTTTGTTGTAGAATAAATTAATTTTAAGTAATATAAAAGCATATAATTTTTAATCAAATAAAATTAATCAAAAATATGAAATTTATAAAAGAGTAATTATATTTGGATACTTATAAAACCTCATCAACAATTTTATATCTCTCTTCTTATTAAAAATATACCATCAATCTTATCAATCACATATATTTTGTTTCTTTTCTATCATTCTCAAGTACATCTCTAAGGATGTTTGGATATAATTTTCTTTATGGTTTTACTATTTTTACTGTATCATTAAAATAAAATTAATTTTATAAATCAATTCTAAATATATTATTTTTAACACATATTTTTTCACTTTTATTTATTTAAATTATTTTTTAAAATAATATCTTTCAAAATCAATTCTATATAATAAAATTTAAATAAAAAAAAACCTAGTATCTTTTGTTGTGTTTAGCTAACGAACCCTAAGTGAAAATGAGATTAAACAACTCCACATAACCAATAGAATTTAAACATTTGTTTTATTATGAAATCTATCAATTAATAATATTATGATTATCACATTTAATGCATCATATTTAATTTCTCTTTCATATCATTTATCTATAAAATTTAAACTTTATAATTGTTAATTAAAATTATAGTAAAATACATAAATATATGTAATAAAATTGTAAAATATTAAAATCTGAATAAATATTTTTCAATTAATTACAAAAAACCAATATTCTTTATATAAAAAACACTTTAGGTAAATAATTTTCATTTATTTTAACTTTAGAAATTTTAATTTTTTAATTGATTGAAATATATAAAAATTAAGTTTAGATAAATAGTTCTCATTTTAAATTCAACTTTACAATCCTATTGTTGTTATGTATCAACATATACGCACACAAAAAATATGTATTGACATATATCTGTAACATATCTTAACATGTAAGACAATTTGGGACCAAATGACAACAAATTATTATTACTTACTAAACAACTCTTGATATTAATAGTCCTAACCAGATTACACTTCATACTTTTGAACTACGAACAATAGCCTACTTGTTCAGTTCGAGAGATGGAGATCCATTTCAGAGAAGATCATTCCAAGATTCAGTCGTGAGAGAGATTCCCGACATGGCGGAGCTAGGTGAGTTCAACGATGGCATTGTGGAGCTTGCAAACACTCCAACGATAAAGGTAGTAGGGATTTTAGGTTGAGTTAGAAAGTGAATTAAATTTAGTTACATACCAGCAATGAACACCCTTTATACCATGCTTTAGGCGGGAAAATAAGTTAGTTAGCTGTCACACATGTCTTTCAGTTGTCATTGGCTAGGGTATACGCTTTTGTCCTGGGACCATGCTTATAACATGTCCTTCCTTGATTCTATGCCAAGAAGGTCAACATCCTAGTCTAAGTATCAAGTATTTGTTGGCTCAACTTTCTCAATTCTTAGTGATTCGGGCCAAAATAATATCCCAAATTATCATTAGATTACTTTCAGAATAGTTGCCCCATAGTTGGTTGCTATTATTGTAGAAGCTACTGAATAACAAGATTCAAAATATTCAAAAGCCATCTTTACTTATCGCTAGATTTCTTCCAGAACAGTTGCCCCCAAGCTAGTTGCTTTTATTGTAGAAGTTGCCAACTTACAAGATCTGATTCCATCAAGCACATGCTCTTATTTTTTAGGTGCAGTCTCTTTATCTTTGTAACGTCCCCTCAACAGAAAGGGTCATTACCAAGCATAACCACACACAAACAGATAATCAATCAGAGTTTAAGCAGTTTGGAAGCATAACTAAAAAGTGACTTCATCAAGGGTCACCATCATAACACTGTACACGATAATATGGTGAATATACAACAAAGTTCCTCTGTACAGCACAAAACTATACAAATATCCCCTCAGGGTATAACAAAATCAAACCAAAGGCTAAGTACAAAACACCAGAGCCACATGCTCATATCATCTAGCCTAAGGTGTACAAACAGCAGCTATCCCTGCATAGGCTTCTTGCCTTGGGATCTATCTGCTCCTCCTGAAGAATCACCTGCAACATAAGTCCCACAAACGGGGTGAGATATAAAATCTCAGTAAACTCAGGGCCCTTGAAGGTATTTCCTTCCCCTGGTTCACTGACAGTCACACATATTTATATATATATCAATCACAATCACAATCGTCATTAGTAAAACACTAATTCAATCATCAGGCACATCAATGCACAATACTCCTGGCCACAATCAGGCTACACACATCCATCAGCCAAAATCAAAGCATACTCATGGCATAACGCCATTCATCACATCAATCGCTGTCATGCAGAGGCTACATCTAAGTATATAGGAACATCTCCTCACAGGGAGGCTACCTCTATATACTCGGCACATCTCTTGCATGTATTCCTAGCGGAGGCTTCCTCTATATAGATATATATAGGTACATCTCCTTTTGGTGAGGCTACCTCTATGTACATAGGCACATCTCTTATCACGAGGCTACCTCTATGTATCACAGGGCCATCTCATCCTCTAACTCAATACAATTGCCTGGGAAAGGCTGCCTCTGTGTATATGGGAACATCTTCACGTAGGAGGCTACCTCCATATCACAGGCTCATCTCTCACCAGGTCTTTCTCAGTCTCAATCATCTATCCTACTACAATAGGATACTATTCAAGCACAACTTACATATACAGGTTTCACATTCAACCAGTCATGCCACAATCTACTCACATCATAGCCATGCATATCAATCCCCCATCACAGGGTTCACTTCACATTTCAAGCATAGCAGATCAAATATAAAACATCAGCTACCCTTTCATAGGGTTCAGACAACATCTACCATTCATTCACAGCATTATACACATTCCTCTACTAGCATAAATACATATCATAACCATAATCCTAGCGGATATATGGTGGAACGCAGCAGAGGATACACAAATAAGAACCAAGAGCTTACCTGCTCTAGCCAAGTCACCGGCTCTCCCGGTCTCGTGATCTACACCACCGGAGCTCTCACGCTCACGTCCTATATAAAACAAGCATATATCACATCAAATACGATCCTAAACCGTTCAAACGAAAGGAAACTATCATTCTTTCTCTAAACATATACTAATCACTGTACAAGTGATCTCAGACCCTTCACAAGGTCCTACTTAGCCTACACAAGGCTTCAGAGCCTCTATTAAGACTCTAATCAGGCTAACATCAGTCATATCTCTGCTTACAATAGCCAACACCCAACTTCTCATCATATCATCAGTTTCAACCGGTCAATCTCATCTATATAGTCTCCTGAGCAAATTTGTTAACTGCTCTAAGGTTCATACTAGTCATAATACTAATCTTTTATCTCTGCTCATACATACTCAGAGCCAAAATCAAACTTCATCAGTAATGATGATTCAAGGCTCTAACTTCCTCAGAATACCTTTCTGAGCACAAAACTCTACAGAGTCTAAGCCTAATAACGGCTCTAACACTTCTAAAACACCTCTCTATATACCCCCATCACCAACAAAATCCAATACACAGAACCAACGGTTAGAGTTCGAGTTTCTTACCTCTGTGATGTTCAGAAACACCAGGGAATCGCTTTCCCTAAGGTAGCTTACTCGATCAAGGCCTCATTTGCCTCTAATTCTTTGATTCCCAAAACTTACTCAAAAGGGGTTTTTCTAGAGAGTAAAGAGATGATTCAAGGCTTCCAAGATGTTTCCTTCACAATCAAAGGTCTAGGGAAGTGTTTTAATGGCTTATAATTGAGATATGAAGCTTCTAGGGTGCTCTAATGGCTGCCTGGCTCAAGGAGGAAGAAGAAGAAGCTGTTTTGAAGCCCAAAAACGCGAAATGGCCTTTTATAGAGGTCCAGATCGCGTTCTGGCGCTGATCGCGCCATCCTGGCGCTAACCGCGCCAAAACCAGTACCTGTGGCGCTAACCGCGCCAAATCTGGCGCTATCCGCGCCATAAAATCCATCGCAAAATCCGTCGCTAATTCCGTCGCAAAATCCGTCGCTAATTCCGTCGCTAACGCTTTTTCTGACGGAATATAGCAAATTTTAAACTTTCTTTCTTTTCTCTTATTTATTAAACCTAGGTTATTATAATCTTCAACTGTCTGACAATTATTGTTGGGCTCGAGGTATCTTTAATTATTCAAATTTTAAATATTCGCACTCTTATTCCTATTTGCTTATGTGTTATAGTAGTTTAAAATCCCATTAATATTATTCGCCCATGTGTCACGGCAATTCACTCACCTCATAGTCATTCAGATACCATCATCCTTCCCTATTTTATTTTTTTTACCATGGGATTTCTCAAAGAAAAAATATCCCTATTTTGTATCACCTAATTGTTGTTCCTTATTCTTCAATCTTCATCCTTTGATCCTTGCTCTTGTTATGCCAATGGATTGAAGCTTCCTTCGTATTCCAAAAGGATGTTGCCTGGCTTTCTTTGTGACAAGAGGGATTGTATGTTGGTGAGTTGAGACTCTACTAGCTTCATTCTCTAATCATTCTTGGCCATATATTGAAGCATGGTCTCTTGAAGAGTGGGTTGTCTCTCCTCTAGTCTAGGCCTTTGATTTTGCATGGTTTGAGGCCTATGCATCCCTTGACTTTTCCTGAAGCCTTTTCCTTGATTGAAATTGTTGGGGTATTGATTGTAAGAATTGTTTTCTCCCCCAAAAAAGTTAATCTCATCCATGACTGCAGCTAACTTGTCATCAATAGTACATTCTTCTGGCTTATGCACAATCCCACATCTATCACAGGTTGGAAATGAAGGTGTAGTGATGGGAACTTGGGCTTGAGCTCTCATGAGTGTCTCAATCTTCAGTATCAGAGCTTGCATCTATTTTCCCAATTCATTTTGGAATCATCTTCTCCACCTGGCTGATGCCTCTCTTCATAATCCTTCTATCCTTGAGTTGTTATAAGGGTTGAAGCACATGTCTTGAATGATCTTGATGGCATTAGCAAGGGGTTTTAACATGAGGTTACCTCCACAAGAAGAATCTAAACTTGTCCTGTTGTGTGAGGATACTCCACCATAAAAAATATGAACTAGCCTCTGTCGGGAGAAGCCATGATGTGGACAACTTCTTATCATCTCTTGCAACCTGTCCCAGGCTTCGGGTAGACTCGTTCCCTTTGCAAAAAGTTTCCAATGTCCTTGATGTATTAATCCATCTTCATGGGAGTGGAATACCTCCTTAAGAAGATACTTGTGCATTGGTTCCATGTAGTGATGTTGTTCTTAGGTAGTGAGCACAGCCAGTCCCATGCCTTCCCATTAAGAGAGAAAGGAAAGGCATAGAGTCTGATGTACTTTACTGGTACATGGTTCTATCTCACCGTGTTGGTCAACTTGATGAGCTTCCTCAAGTGTTGCATAAGATCTTCATATACAACACCATTGAATAAGTTGTTCTCCAGCATTTGTAGGAACCCATGCTTGAAGTCAAAAGTGACTCCTTTTGGCGGCTCGAGTAGTAAGATGGGATTGATGTTCCCCAAGTTAGGGGTGTGGTAATCTATAAAGGTCTGAGCCTAATTAGCTACTCGTTGCTCTTTCTCTCTCTTCACAGACATCTGCTCGAAGTTTCTAAATTATCTTATCGATATCAGGTTCGTATTGTAGTGTTAGATTTTGGGACTTGGTTTGCATGCACTACAAAACATAGGAGAAGATCTAGTGCAACGGGAAATAAAAGATCAAAATAAAAATAAAAATAACAGAAAATTAAATAAATAATAAAAGAATTTCTATAAAGAAAATTGTTTGGTTAAGCAAAATTAAACTAGTTGGGAATTTTGCAACTAGTCTCTGGGAACGAAGCTAAAAACTTGATCATAAAATATGTTAGGCTCGCACAAGGACAAGTGTACCCTACTCAATAGTAACTGTAACGACCCACCTCGTCGCTACGATATCACTAACTCTTAATCGTGCAAATTAAGATTTTAATGAAAATCCCCTTAATTTGATTATGAAAATGGTAGTAAGTTTTTCGCAATAATACAATCATCGTACACACAATACAATTACAATAATTGAATACATATGTATACGTATACTAAATCAGTACTCATCATGCATATGTTTAGAACTTAATTTGGTTTTTACATATATTTACACCTAAAAATATACATGTTTACAAAAGGAATCAAGGGACTAACTATGAAAGAGTTGATTGATAAAACACAACTCTTTCCAAAAGAAATTCCAACATCATTACGTCGGCTTGGCGGCTCCAACAAAAAGAAGATTTCCCTCCAAGATCACCTACTGTTGCTCATCTGCTCACACCAACGAGGGTTCCCGATCATCACAGGTACCAACCACACAGTACAACAAATGCAAGGATAAATTTATTATATAAAACCAACAAGCATCAGATAACAACAATTGGAAAGGAAACAACATTAACAACCACTATCATTACCAAAAGTCCATCAGTCCAATACACACTCGACAAACCCATCATTCCATTACACATTCAACAAAAACAATCATGCAATGCATTCCACATCTCAAACAATCATGTTCAGAATGATGTATGCATTTGACTCATCACTCAGCATGCAATGTGGTACCATCCTCATGGAAATAGCCTCTCTCAGGAAAAAATGATTCACCGCATCTCAGGGCCACCCTGTCATGCACTGGCCATTCCCTCACCCGGTGATTAGCCAACATCGCTAGGGAATTCCAAACCTGATGACCCCTTAGTACTTGCGTTTTTAGCCCACTGAAACCCACAGGTACGTGCTAGCCTTCATTCTATTTCCATCCATGCACATGAAGTATGAAACATGGGCATCATCAATGTATGACCATGCCTAGGAACAAATCCTTCCCCGCAAGGATGACCAGTCATACACCTCCATGGGTATCCATGTATATCCACATCACATAATGACAACCATGGGCACCATCAATGCATGATCATGGTCAGGAACAAATCCTTCCCCGCAAGGATGACCAATCATGCACCCTCCATGGGTATCCGTGTACATACCCATCACCTCATCTCGATATCATCATCTTATTTCAACATTATCCTCATAAACATCAACTTCATCTCATTTCAACATCAACATCCATTTCATCATCATCTCATTTAAACATCATCATTATATCATTTATATATCATAAAAAACATCATCATTATTTCATTCAATCATCATCAACACATCAATAAAATCTCATTTCAACATTATCAATGACATCAATATCACCTCATCCATCCACAATTCATATTACCATGAGACTGGTATTTTAGGAAAATTCAAAATTAAAGAGGAGGACTACAATATAGAAAACACACTCTTATGCCCATTTAAAGATTTAATAAAGAATTAAATAGGAAAACATATTATAAAATTTTGGGCAGAGCCTCTTTTGTAATTAAGACTTTTCCCAAAAATACAATCAATTACAACAACAACATCATTCACAGTTTCATCCATCAATAACAAATTTATCACATCCCATTAGTTAAAAACACAATTTTTCTTGAAAACGAGCACACAATAGCAACAAGCATACATCAATGATAGATATATCGCATCCCATTAGTTTAAAACATAACTTTTCTTGAAAATCAACACACAACAGTGACAAACAAATATCCTCATAGTTGGACTCCCTAGTCCCCAACTTTGGTACCAAAACTATAACTAAATAATAAACTCCCATTATCTAACTAAGAGTTCTCCTATTAAAACCTCACAGTGTTGTTTTGGAGATCCTTCAATACGTGTGTTTTTGTCCAAATGCAGAGCTCTACATACCAAATTGAAGATAATTTAGTATAGATTTCCAAGGTAAGATCAATATTAACATTTTGGGTCAAATACCCACTCAAATCAAAAAGGGGCTAAAAGGGTGTTTTGGAAGTTCACATCAAAAGACATCATATTGAAATTCTGATCACACCAATGTGACCGGGGCTCAACAAGGATCACAGAAATGACATCAATTTCATAAAAAGGAGACTTCTACAACATCTCATTTTCAAAGGGTTTTTCAAAGGAAGTGTAAAACTCCCAACCAACGGTACCCAAAAAACAAGAGACAATAAGAAAAGCTTAAACTAGCTAGAAGAAGACAAATGAAACCAAGGTTGCCTCAAGGAAACCAAGAAAGAAGGATTTGGAAGCTCCATTCTCTACCAAAACTTCGAGAAGAGTTTCAAAGATTTTGCTCCAATTAAAGTGTTCCTCTCCGTGCGGTGGTCCAATGGCAAGCGACTGTGCCTTGTGGTGGTCACCGGTGGCCATGGCTGGTCGAGGAGGAGGGGGAGGAGGTTTGGTGGCTGTTTTGGGGGAGAATAAGCCATTTTTTTCGAGTTTGGACACTTCTGAATGTATTTAATGCTGACTTGACTCGCCCAGGCGAGAAAAAATGCCTGCAAAATTCGTCTGGGCGAGTTGACCCAATTTTAAAATATCTGTTTAAGTGAAAAATTATTATCTCACTTTAAAGATGTTATTTTGCTAATCCCAACGGTCAAAAGTTTTATATTTGGGTTAGAAACATAATTTTAAAATATAAAGACGATCCAACGGTTAACAAATTCAGAATGATAATTTTACTAAAATCAATTTTGGGTCAAACTCGGAATCACTCAAATACAACACATCTCAAACAAACTCCACATAACTTGACCTCTTCACCAAGAAATTTCACATGGATAATTCACAAAACATTTTAGCTAATCCTAATTAGTAAAGTAATCAAATTATATAAGGAATACATCACATATATATTTTAGGTTATCGAAATTTCAGGGTGTTACAGTAACAGTAGACTCGAAAGTCCAGATATCGAACCCAAAGGACCAGTTGTATTCTCAATCAGTTAAGTTCATTAAACTGACAATAGAGATGATTAAAATGAAGATTTAAATATTTTTGTGGTTTTGGTTTTTATAGGAAAACAATTACATGAATATAAAGAGAGGTTTTGATTTATGATAATTGCGACCAATGGTTATGGCTTACTAGTACCAATTTTTTCCCAATCCTAGTCCTAATGAAATTCCTTTCCGAATTAATTACTAATTCCCAAAATCAACTAAAGCCTATGATCAAGGTCAGAAGATGCTCTTTACCTTAAATCAATACTCCAATAATCATGGATCTAGAAATTTAAGTCAAATGGTAAGATCAATTCTAGGGATGATTGATTAAAGATTAACTAATCTATTTAAGATTACCCAAACAGTTTGATCATGCAATTTGGTGTAAAACATTTTCTACCTAGATTTACCAATTACATGCAGATGATCACTACTATACAATTGATTGAGTATTAGAATGACAGGTTCCAAATAAACATTAAAATAAGGAAGAGAATTAATTAACATAAAAACAATGAGAAATTCCATTAAGAACAAGAAAATGAGTACATTTGGATAGTTATGTCATAACCCCCAAACTAGGGGTACTAGGCACTTACGCCAAGCATTTCCTCTTCTGCCCTTCTACCGTTGTCTTGCCTTTCTCCAAAACTATAAATTTAGTGTCAATTTTGTTCTCAGCTGCAGGCACTATGTCTTTCAGAACAACCATCTCTTTCTTTCAATTCAAGCTGTCAGCAAAGCAATTTCAATCTCAAGTCATAATTCATGCTTACCAAGGGAATTACAAACATATATGCTAGAATTTTTTATAACAATCTGAAAGTGAGTTTCGGAGGTGAGGGGTGGTCGAAGGTCTCTAAATGGTGTTTGAGGATTTTCATCGAACAGGTGAGGCTCATGAAGTAGTGGAAGGAAGCGTGGTGTGCTTGGGCTTATAAGTCAACCATTATTTTTTGTTTTTCAGCCCAAGAAAAGTAGTTCAGAATAGAAAAATAGTCTCTTAATTTCTCACCCGTTAATTAAGGAACGAAGTTTGTTTGTTTGTTTGTTCTCTACAACACCTTATTCTGATATGAGTATATGCAGCGCCGCCGTGAGTATCTGAAGTGGTCAATGTATACTCCTGGTCCTAGGAATAAAAAGGAAACAAATTTAGCAGCGAGATGAAATAAAAATAAATAAATAAGCAATAATTTTATGTAACAAAAAAAATTTAACAATAACTTTTTTTTTTTACTTTACGAGACAACATTTTTATTAATAAAATAATGATAATTTGAAATGAAAAAAACTTAGTCTCTG
>QARZ01039884.1:0-15016 GCA_013407115.1 Glycine latifolia | reverse complement strand
ATATATATATATATATATATATATATATATATATATATATATATATATAAGACAAAAAAAATTAAAATTTGAGTTTATTGTATAAATTAAAATCAACTTATACACTCAACTTTTAAAAAAATTAAATATTTTGCTATGAAACTTAATTGTATAAATTTTAATTCATATAAGAAATTTAATTTATTTTACTTTTTGTATAAGTGTTTATAAACAAATATATCCAAATAAAATTTACTAGAAGGCTCGGTTATTGGAAAATAATTTGGATGATTTGACAACTACAAATTTTGAATCATACCAACAAAAAGTTATTATAAAGAAAAGTACATTAATGCATTTAAAATTTAAATCTATAAATGAATATTATACCTAGTGAAAAAGATTAATCTTGTAACATGATGAATCAAGACTCAAATTTCTTACACATGTAATTAATATGCTGAAGTTGGGATTGAATTGTTCAAGTATGTTCATTCATTTTCTAAAGGTTTTCTTACTGCTGACTGGGAAAATAAAGCTAAACCATATATGCAGATGACTTGTCGGAGAAGGACAAAGGAAAATGAATCCAAGGTGCAAATTTAAAAATACCTACATGAAATGCCGAAGATGAACCACAATGAGAAAGCTATGGCTTTTCAGCCTCCATTAGCTTCAATGACAATGAACTACGTACATGCGAGCTCCATTGAGAGGATATCGGACATTCAGCTTCTAGGTAGCATTATAGCGTCACAAGCTCCTTCTTAGTGTTTTGTGAGTGAGAGAGATGAGACCCAAGAGTGGCTGAGAGAGAGTTTGAGATGAAACTGAGGGTAAGTTTTACTCTTTCAATTTGAGGGTGAAATTTTTAACTGGCCCATCTTAAGGGAATTAGGCTAAGTCTATACTGTACATTATAAGAACATATGAATATAATAGATATATTTTTATTTAATTTATTTTATAAGTATTGGTTAAATTTAATGATATATTTTTTACAAGAAAATATATAGTATTTATTTAAGAAATGGTTTATTATGTTTTCAATAATACATGATGTGAAATTATTAAATATATGATATCAAATATTTAAATTATCAAACAAAATATGAGAAAAGTATGAGGAAAACACTGTTTCCTTTTTTTATAAAAATCTATGCAATGCAATATACCTGCACTTCTCCTTAGTGGAGGTAGCGGAGGAACTTAGCATTGTGGTGGAATGATGGTAGTGGAGGTAGCAGCTATGGTGTGGTGGTGGTTGTATGGCGATGATGGTTAGAAACTTAGAATATGTTTTTTAAAACTAAAAACCAAATTCACAAAACTTATTTTCTTGGTTTTGATAACGAATATAATACTAGAGATGTACACGAATTGGTTTGGATTGGGTTTGGCAAAATCCATGAGCCAATCTAATCAAATTTGAACATATTGGTTTGGATCGGTTCCTAAGAAAAAAAATAAATACCCAATTCAAACCAACTTGTTTGGAAATGGTTTGGGTTGGGTTAGGTCAATGGATTAAAACATTTTAATTTGTTTGCTATTTTTTAAAATTCAATATTTTTGTAAGCTAAATTTTTTATTAAATGGAATATTGAATACATTACTTATAATTGTTACGTGCAGTTAAATAGTGGGAAAAAATCAGGGGAGAAATCGCATTATTATCATCATCATCACATAGGTTAATATATTTTGTTAAACATGGTTTAAAAATTGAAATATAATAAACAAGATTCACACCCATGAACCCAAAAACTAAAACTATTATAATATAGTTAGACAATTCTAATGTTCTCAAACAGTTAAATGAGTAGTCTCAACTAAAACTTCAATTAAATCGAAAATAGTTTAAAACAAATTAAAAAGCAAAATAGATCTTCTACAACTAGTTTTGCTACAACAAATTTGAAGCATAATAATAATTGAAATTTTAAAATTTTAAAATATATATTATATATGTTATATATAAAAATTAATAATAATAATAATAATAATAATTTAGTACAAATTAACGGATCAACGTATTTAATTATTAAAACCTGTGACCCAAGACAAAACTCAACTAGTTTGAATGGATTAGGTCAGATTTGACCCATAAAAAGTGTCAAACTCAATATGTTTGGGTCAATTCGAATTTGCGAATAATTCATACCATGATGTCCCATATAAAATCATTTTAAAATCGAGTTAAAAACTAATTTAATTCCATTTTTTTAACACATTTTATTTTAAAAATTAAATTTAAAAACCAAAAATCAGAAACTCATAATCGTCAACCCAAATCAACCTGGAAAAAGAAAGTAAAACATTTTTATGACATATCTATCCCATGAACCAAGTTCAACCAAGTTGGTTCATTGATATCTTGTTAATGGACATCAAAATTAAGAGTGCATATCCTTTAAAGTAAAATGGTATAGCATTTGATAAAGTAACTATATATTTATTGATCACTATAACACTTCAACTATATACCTGATCACACTGAATCCATTTTTAATACATAACACACATTTATTTCATTCTTTATTTTTTCTTTATTCCTATTTACTTTTTTCTTGTCATTTATGTTATCATCTGTACTCTTTCTCCTTTTTCTTATGCATCAGGTTTTTTTCCATTTTAAATAAGTATCAACCAGTGATTAGTTTATAACAAGTCAACAAAACACATTCCCTCTTTTTTGTTACTGTTTAACGTCAAAAGACTCTAAAAGAAATGCAAATAGAGAAAAATAATAAAATAATAAAATAAATAAATGAATAAATATGTGTATAAAAAAGGATCCTGTGTGGTCAAATCTATGATTTGAATATTATACTGGGCAAAAAATTAAAAATAATACAAATTAAATATTTATTTAGAAAAAAGGTGCAAATGGGGCAATATTTAGGGATTTGGGGCACCCTAACACGCCCTGCCTAGGCGTGTTTAAACACGCCCAAGCTAGGTGTGTTTAAACACGCCCTGGCTAGGTGTGTTAGGGTGCCCCAAGTCCCTATATATTGCCTCTGAAAATGACATTTGAGGATTGCGCCTTCTCTCTAGAAATAGCTCTACCTTCTCTCTAGAAAGTGGGTGTTGATTTCTTTGAAGCGAAGCCCTGCCGAATTCGAAGCGCGGCCGACAAGTAAGTCGATTTAACTGATTGTGCATAGTATTTAGTTTGTTATATTTTTAAATTAGAAAATTGTTAGGATCATATGAACTTGTTAGCGACCTAGATATTATGTTAGTGATTAGGCTAGTGATTAGGGTTACGTAATTCGGTGTAGCATTAGGGTTTACATTGTTATTAGGGTTTATGGCTTGGGGAACATACGTAGGTTCTGGGTTTAGGGCTTATGGATTGTGATTAGGGTTGAGGGCCTGTGGTAGTGATTAGTGTATACGTAATGCGGTGTAAGTTTAGGGTTGACAGTGTGATTAGGATTTATGGATTGTGGGTATAGACTTAGGGTTTATGGGTGCCGATTTAGTGTTAAGGGCTTATGTTGTGATTTGGGTTGAGGCCCTGGGGGGGTCAGTAGGGTGTATGTAAAGCGGGTTTAGGGTTTAGTGTGTACATGGGGATTAGGGTTTATGACTTGGGGTACAGAGTTAGGGTTTGTGGGTGCTGGTTTAAGGTGTAGGTCGTATGCTGTGATTGGGGTTTATGGATTTCGGGGTAGGTTAGGGGTTTACATTGTGATTAGGATTTATGGCCCTGGGAACATACGTAGGGTTTATTGTTTATGATTTAGGGTTTAGGATTTAGAATTTAGGGTAGCTTAGTAAACCCTAAAGCATAAACCCTAAATCCTAAACAATAAACCGTACCCCCTAAATCGTAAACCCAAAACCCCACCCTTGAACTCAATGTAGTGACTAGTGAGCAATGCGGTGGTGGCATATTGAGTAATTAGTTTTCCAATTCAAGTTTTGCCTTGACAAACACTTCCTTTTGAAATGAAGAAGATGAGTCTCTATCTTCTAGGTGTCCAACTGACGATGTTTTAATTGTTTTTCTATTTCATTGAGCTTGGGGTAGTGATTAGAGACCTGTTCAGACAAGTTTGTCTATGCCGATATGATGCTTCAAGCAAAGCTTCGATGTTGACATAGTCATATTGGAGTTGAGCAAATCTCATTTTCTCCTCCTCAAAGACATCTTAGATTTACAAGTTGAAAGTTGAGTTTGTTGATTATCTATGCTGAAGGCAGCCTTTAAAAAAGTAATAAACAAATGTTCCATTACATAAGAGGGCTTATGTTGTGATTAGGGTTTTAGTGTTTCAAGCTTTGTGTTGGATTACAGTTTAGTGTTTAGTGTTTCAAGCTTTGTGTTGGATTACGGTTTAGTCTGAGGGCTTATGTTGTGATTAGGGTTTAGGGCTTATGTTTTTTACTTAGGGTTTATGGATATCGGCTAAGCTTTCGGGCTTATGTTGTGTTAATGTATTTGGTTTAATGTATTTGATACATAAAAAAATTTTGTTCGAATGATTTGTTAATCGTTAATATTTTGTATACCGTGGTTTTAAATTTTTTTACATGAAGATACTGGATAGATGGCTGATTCATCCTCCACATCATCATCACGATCTGCATCCGACCATGAGGCTGAGCCCATGGATCCCACTGCCTATGTTGTCCCTACCCCATACAAGTGGGGCACTCTGCGTAGGCGTATTCAGCGCACGCACGTTTCACAAGTTGTGTGGAACGGGGGCGTGCCACCTTGGGTATTGAAGACTCGACGTGGTAAACTGAGCGGTGGACCAGATGCGGACGATATACCCGATGTTGTTTCTGACATGTTGCGCGAAGCTGGGTTTCTTCATGTCGCACGCATGCGACATATTCAGGTATGCAACCATGCAACTATGAAATGAGTTAAGACTGGTTAATTTGATAAATGAAGTTGTTTAATAATTTTTATGTATTTCAGATGGATGCTGTGCTTATTAGTGCTCTGGTTGAACGATGGAGGCCAGAGACTCACACCTTCCACATGCCGCAGGGTGAGATGACCATCACGTTGCAAGACGTGGCTGGTATTTTGGGATTGCCCACCGAGGGCAATGTGGTTACTGGAGTGATGGTTGACGAGTGGGCGACCGTCATTGAGGAGGTGTTTGGTCACGAACCTGAGGAAGACACCGAGCTGAAAGGTGGATATTTGCGCCTGTCGTTCTTTGATAGACATTTTGCTCATTGGGGTGAGGTGGTTCCCGACATTGTTCACATTACGCGGTTCACGAAGGCCCACATTGCACGACTTATCGGATCATGGCTGCTGTGCGACCGATCTGGAGGTAGCATGATTGCAGCACGATACATGTCGTTGCTTGCAGGGGATTTTGTGGACATCGGCCGATATAGCTGGGGCTCAGCTGTCCTTTCACATTTGTTTAGACAAATGTGTGAGTGTACAGATCCAGGCAGGAGTGACATCGGTGGGTGTCATATGCTTCTTCAGGTGTGGGCGTGGCTAAGATTCCCACTAATTGCTCCAGCTATTCCGCTGCCTACATAGTCGGACTGACATTTCGGACATCGGTATGTGTGGTTATATGTTGTTCTTGTTTACAATTGTAACAATGAAGTGTTATACTATACTAACATTACTTATTTTGAAATTAGGTTTAACGTTTTAGGTCGACTTAAACCGCATGAACTGGTCGTGTATAGGATGGCATTCGACTCCCTTACTCGAAACGAGGTACATATAGTAGTTTTTCAATTACTGTATGTTTGCATCTGTGGAACATGCTGTGAACTAATAAAGTGTTATTTTGTTGTGTTCAGGTCGTTTGGCAACCATACGGGGACTACGACTTTCTTGGTGCTTTTGAGCGTGAGCGACTGCTGTGGATGGCAACTACGCCTATCATATGCTTTCACACAGTAGAATATTCCCAGTCGGATCGATGCATGCGGCAATTCGGGAGGGATCAGCCAATCCCACGCGCTCCCAGGAAGCTGAAGGGTGTGCATGATCTTTCGCTTCGGGGGAAACGAGAAGACAACTGGGTTCGTAAACTCAGACCATTTATTGCGCGATGGGATGCTAAGGACCAGCACATTGAGCTCCCCCCTTGATTCAGGGGTTGCTGTCACCACACCATGAGTACATGGTTTGGTTCAGAGAACACGGGAAGCGGTTCATCACAAAGAAGGGCTCGAAGACCGGTCGTGGTGTAAGTTTTCTTTACATCCTCATTTGTCTATTTAAATTCATTATGCTACATGACATACTTGACACTTATGTGTATGTATTTAAAATTGTAGGTCGATGGGCTGGAGGCTTTGTACTTCGCGGTAAGTAGCCCCAATAGGGAGGCCTTCGACTTCGATTTAGCGAGTGAGGAGGTCGGTCGGTTAATGTCTGTCTTTGCCGAGAGCTGTCGCGTGGAGGAAGCAGGCCCACATGCTCCCGACTCCCAGCTTCAGCCCAAACCAGAGATTTCAGTTGCAGTTGGCCGACGAAGAAAAGAGGGTCGTGGGCTAGAGCGTCGGCGGAGACCGGTGCAGCAGGTTCCTGAGCCCATTGTTTGACCGAGGCCACGCACGGAGGGTTACTTTAGGCCTCCTGTTATTGCCGAGACATATGGGACACAACCCGTATATTACGAGGCTACTACGCAGGGGGGGCATGGGGGCATGGACTACGCCGATTTCAGTACCGAAGCCCAAATGCCTACACCAGGCCCATCGCAGACCCATGCCACATATGTTCCAACTGCAATGACATGTGTAGATGTAGATGGCGGGATCCGTGTTGGAATGAACATGGAGGCCGAGTGGAGTGAGGCACAGGGCGACGACATTCTCTTCCAGATGGATTGGGTTTCAGAAGCCTGTGCCGCTTGGCAACCACATTCACCATATGTCACCGAAGATTATGAGTGCCTTATGCCGGTGTATGCAGAGCAGGGCACGACATATCGATCTCCTCATGTGCATCCGTATGAGGCAGGCCCTTCACAGCCAGCCCCGTCCGAGCCAGGCAGTTCTCGGCGACCACGAAGACGAGTACAACCTGATCGACAGGCACGTCGTTCGCAGTGGCCACCGCCCTCACTCTGATTTATTCGCAGTTACTATTTTATATTTTTTTGTTGTATTGTAATCGATTGTATTTTGTAAACTATGGTTATTTGTGACATTTATGTTTACCATGCTCAGTCTAACTATTATTTGATCACGTTAACCTCGCAAACCCTAACAATAACAGGAGCCGTCAAAACCATAAATGCATAACAGACACGATTACAATAAAAAACAGAAGGGGGAAAATGCATTTGTCATGATAAGGATAATTTGAAAACAACATTTTCGGCGTATATGTGTTATTCCATATCGATTTGTGGTTTGCTAAAAATGGCTAAAATTTCAATTGGACCAAGACGTTTCCAGTAGTTGGATTCCGCTAGCATCCTCAACACGTCTTCATCGCTTACCAACTCCTTTATGTCGTACTGGATTGTGGTGTCTGAGTATTGTGAATGTGCTGGATGACGGAAAAACATTTTTCTTACCACCTGTGACATGTGAATTCCATTTGGGGGAACCCCAACAGGCGCAACTTGCTTGATGATGGCCTTCAGTGTTTCAATGGTGCATGCAGAAGGAATTTCAAATCGGATTGGGTTTGTTCCAGTAAAGGAATAACCCACAAAATTGCCTCTTCGTGGTATGTTCCAACTTCCGTTGTAGTATAACATTGCATCATGTGTGGGGACGATGGTCGACTGAAGTAGGTTGATTATCCCATCGGCTGTTCTGCTTACGGTGCATAATATTTCTATAGGACCAGCAGTGGACATTTGGTCGTGACACCTTAACATTCTGCAAACATCATCATCGTTTGTTAGTGCGAGAGAATGAAAAAAATAGTGCTGACCTACGTCTAGGGATGGTTGTCGGTAGTAGATGTTATCCATGAAATGGTCATTGGTTAGTAGAAGGGTGTGGTGAATCCTACTCTGAAGCGTCTGAAATGAACACTCATTAGGAACTCGCATCGCTATTGGAGTGGCACCCTGAAAACAAACACCCGTGTCGTTGTGCTTCGTAGATCCATTTGGATAAATGAATGCTAATTTGGAGTTACCAATGCCTTGGCTGCTTGTTTCTCCTAAGAATGCCATGGTATGCAAAATGAAATTTACGGGGCGACGCATGTTGTGTCCGACCGTGTACCTTATATAGGGGTAATTGCGCCCAAGTTGGGCGTGTCTAGTCACGCCTAAATATTTCATAGGCGTGTTTAGTTACGCCGTATTTACGCGTGTTCAAAGACGTCCTCGTTGGGCGTGTTCAATCACACCCTTCGTAGGCGTCTTCAGTTAGGTGTATTGAATTAACATCATACGTGTAACATAAATCATGATAAGTAAGGGCTAAAGTGAAACCAAATCACAAATTGGTTATATTTGAATTTGTTGGTTAGATTTCATCGTATATAAATAAATGCATGTGTATTGTCTAGTGACACAAAAAATGTTCATTTGTAAACACACGCTCTGCTTCTATAGCCGTTTAGGGTTTATGGATTGAACCACTTAACAACATCTTTAGGGTCATAAAACCTAGGTCACCAAATATGTCACCTAAACCTAGGTCATACATTACGTAATAACTGACAAAAATTTAGATCATAATGTACATAATTAACTAATAATATTGTAACAAATTAAATCATGTGTCAGCAGAGCATTACCAACAATTTTACGCAACATTTTTTATCGTCATTGATGTGCACCACAACGAAAACATTATCGTCATACATGTTACGCAACATTTTTTTTAAAATCAAATACATTTAACCATGCACTTATCAACCAAACATAATAACAGAATCATGAAACACCACCCCGAGTAGGACAAGCTGTACGAGTATGTCCAACTTGCTTGCACAGACCGCATCTACGAGCTCTATTTGTTGTTTCGATTTCGTCCATCTCATTACGGATTCTGGGGGACCTTGGACGACCCTTCGCACGCAACCTTTCCCTGTCAGGGATGATAACTGGATCTTCGCTGGGGGGAATGGCAAGTTCATCACCAATAGGTTGCCAAGGTAATGAATAAGCCTCAACCAAGTTGGTTACGAGGAAGACATCATCCACATATTGCAAAGGATTATGACGGATGTATAAAGCAGCAGCTGCGGCATGGCTACAAGGGTATTTGAAGGCCTTAAACTTCCCACACTGACAAAAACGGTCAGTTAGGTTAACTAAATATAACCTGTCCCAGCCATCGGCCACCTCAAACGACGTTTGCTGAAGGTTATAGGTGCGTACATTGTGGCCTGTAGCAATGTTCTGATTATGCCTCATAGCATCAACGACATTTTTACAATGTCGTTGATGCTGATGCAGCTGTGCAGTGGCCGTGTTACCCCTTCTCACAAAGTATTCAACCAATCGACTGTATGTGTGCTTCACCAAAGCAGTAATAGGCATGTTCCTTGCTCCCTTGAACACCTTGTTGACTGATTCAGACAAATTTGTTGTCATATGGCCATATCTTCTCCCCTCGACATCATATGCACGAGTCCACTTTTCCTTAGGAATGTTGTCAATCCATTCTGCAACCTCAGGACTAGTTTCGCGAAATCGTTCATACGCTATGTCAAAATCGGCCATACAGGGAGTATAACCTGCACGATTATAATACCATTAACGTTAGGTGGGTAAGCTATTTTTTAATCTAACTAAATTACAAATAATTGTGAACATACCCAAAGTCATGAGGCTCTTCTTCAATCTTGCACTCTTGAATCTCTGATTGAAATTACTGGCAATATGACGAAGGCAGAAAACGTGATGCGCAAAAGGTGGTTGCCAACCAGCATGGTTCTACACTGCAGATATAATGCTACGGTGCCGATCTGAAATGAGACATATATTTTGCATTTGGGTTACGTGGAAACGAATGTTAGCAAGGAAATATTCCCAAGCTTCCAACGTCTCCCCCTCCACAATGGCAAATGCCAATGGCAGACATTCATTATTCCCATCCTGACTCGTGGCGATCAGCAATTTTCCTTTATACTTGCCATATAAGTGAGTCCCATCAATTTGAATGACTGGTTTGCAAAATTTAAAAGCCTCGCAACATTGTCTAAAAGTCCAAAATATTCGCTTAAACACACGCTTCCCTCTGACCAGTCGATGTGCCACAAAATAATCATTGGTTTGAATATCAAAAAAAGAACCTGGTGAAAACCGAAGCATGTAGCTGCACCACCTCGGCAAAAATTCATAAGATTCTTCCCAATCTCCATAAATCATTGCCATCGCTCTCTGCTTCGCATACCATGCCTTAGAATAGGAAACTTTAAATCCGAAATTGTTGGTGATCCTCTCCTGAACCAATGCAATTGACACGCCTGGTTCCTCCCTAACCATTCCTGAAAATGACATTGTAACACACACATTTACAACAAACCTTAACACAATTAAATATTTTTCAAAAAAACACAAATTCTGAGTTCATACCTGTTACAAGTGAAGCAATGATATTCACATCAAGTTGTCTATGATCATGTGATATACGGTCGTTGAGGCAATTGTGTTTTCCACCCCATCTTGAAACCACCCACTTCTCACCGTATACTGGTTTATACACCCTAACCCTCCAAGGGCAACCATCCTTGTGAGCAACACACTTCATAGCAAACTTCTCAGGCTTGCTCTCAACCACAACTGCTTCTTGATGCTCCCTCATTAGGTTTCACTTAACTGCAATTTGTGCCTCCTTTTTGGAAGGGAATTCCTGGTCAACAAACAAATCGTCCCCTAGTTGCCAGGGACCTTGGACTGAACCCGATCCTGAAGCTGAACCGCCAACAGATTCTTCTTCGCTTGGGTGATTCCAATCGATATATGTGTAATGTGGAATCCCGTCCCAAAAAGGAATAACCGCACCGCCTTTAAATACAACACACATTAATAAGCATGGGTTTGCAAAATATATACATGAACAACAATTATACGAAATCACTTAGGGTTTAAGTCATGTAACTTACCTTCAACTGGTTGTTCTGATTGTGTCAGTCCAACACCCGCACGGTACAGCATTTCAGACGACCCCACATCAGTGTGTTCATCATTATCGGACGCACTGGCATTCTCCTGAAGAAGACGATCTTCCATCGCTATATCTTCATCATCATCATCATCTTCATCGTCATCCATAACCCAAGTTGGGTCATGTGAATCTTCCTAAGACATGTTTGCACCTACAACATCATATGATGGTGCAGCATCATATGATGGTGCAATATGTGCAGAATTACAACCAACTGACCTCCTGGGTAAAACAGCTTCCTGAACTACGGTGTAATCCACATACAACTCTAAAAATTTCTTCCGTGCCTGATTAAAAAATTCTTCAATGACCATTTCCAATTCTTCATCATCCTGTATTAGAAACCCCATGTATTCATCTTGCTGTCATATTCTTGCCGTCAGTAATGTGATACAAGTGTTTCCATCCACACCCAATTTTGGAAGTATCTTCTGATGCAAATCACTCAATGTTGCATTTCGGTTGATTCGTGTCATCCTTTTATCCTCTTCGAAGACAACACCTCTTTCCCCTTCAATTTTCCTTCCATTGAAAAAAAACACAACACGAACAGCCTCCGCATCACTTGAACTCATTTCCTGCAATCAACATAAATAAACTTCAGAAGCACACAAACACCCGAAACCCTAAATTATGAAACACAAACCCTACATACAAAACAAACCCTAACCCACATAAACGCTTCTACAAATGTAATTAGTCCCTAGTAAATCACCAAATCGTGAAAGAAAGTCAATATTGTCAAAGACACAAAGGCATAAAGAAGTGGTCTTGTTTACACAACAACCTAAACCCTAGGTCCAGTCACGCCAAGCCATACACCCTAACCACCACACACGCCTTAAACCCTACCACGGATACCCTAAACCCTAGGTGTGTTCCCCTGACCTAACCCATAATCACCCCATAAACCCTAAACACTTAAGCCAGATACCCTAAACCCTAGGTGTATACACCAGGCCCTAAACCCTAATCCACCCATGCCCCTAAACCCTTACGCCGTAACACTTAAACCCTAGGTGTGTACCCCCGTCCCTAACCCCTAATCCACACATGCGCCATAAACCCTAGGTGTGTCCATCAAGACATAACCCCTATTCACCCCATAAACCCTAAACACTTAAGCCGGATACCCTAAACCCTAGGTGTATACACCAGGCCCTAAACCCTAATCCACCCATGCCCCTAAACCCTTACGCCATAACACTTAAACCCTAGGTGTGTACCCCCGTACCTAACCCATAATCACCCCATAAACCCTAAACACTTAAGCCGGATACCCTAAACCCTAGGTGTATACACCAGGCCCTAAACCTTAATCCACCCATGCCCCTAAACCCTTACGCCGTAACACTTAAACCCTAGGTGTGTACCCCCGTACCTAACCCCTAATCCACACATGCGCCATAAACCCTAGGTGTGTCCATCAAGACATAACCCTATTCACCCCATAAACCCTAAACCCTAAGCCGGAACACTTAAACCCTGATCACCCCATAAACCCTAATGACAATTTCAACGCTAAACCTAAACCCTAAGACGTAAACATATACACTATGAACCTAACAACTATGTCGCTAACAACTTTAAATAATATGCAACATTGTTTAGGGTTTAGAACTTACTTCTTTCAAGCGCTAATCTTCACAAAATATCCTATCCCAAGCTGTAGATCCTGAAGCACAACAACTTCTACACAGAACCCTAATTACTTGTCGGTCGCGCTTCGAATTCGACAGGGCTTCGCTTCAGAGAAATCAACACCCACTTTCTAGAGAGAAGGCAGAGCTATTTCTAGAGAGAAGGCGCAATCCTTAAATGTGATTTTAAGAGGCAATATATAGGGACCTGGGGCACCCTAACACGCCTAGGCAGGGCGTGTTTAAACAAGCCTAGCTTGGGCGTGTTTAAACACGCTAGGCAGGGCGTGTTTAAACACGCTAGGCAGGGCGTGTTAGGGTGCCCCAAATCCCTAAATATTGCCTCATTTGCACCTTTTTCTAAATAAATATTTAATTTGTATTATTTTTAATTTTTTGCCATTATACTGACCAATAATTTTGTTATTTTACCAGATAAATACTGCACCATTTTACTTTTTTACTTTAGAGGGTCTGTACTCCAAAATTAACACAATACATCTAAAATTTTACCAAAATTTAACTCAAACAATCAAAATAATATTTAATTATAAGATTTAAATATATTTTTTATCCATATAAGTTAACATTTTTTATTTTTACTTTGGTCTCTAAGTTTATTTTTCTAATTTTAGTTCCTGTAAATTTGCACATTTTCAATTTTGGTCCTTATAAATATATTTTACTCATTTTTAATTCCTGTAAGTTTGTATTTTTCCAGTTTTGATCCCTTAAGCGCAAATTTATGCGACTACAAAGTGAAAAAATTAAAATCTTACATGAACCAAAATTAAAAAAACACAAATGTACAAGAACTAAAAAATGAGTAAAACTTAGCAAAATATTTTACAGAAATCAAAATTGAGAAAACGTTAACTTACAAGGACTAAAATTAGAAAAATGATCAAATGTTAACTTATAGATACCAAAAATATACTTAAACCTAATTATAATTCAACAATTAAATCAATGATTTATATTTTATATAAAGTTATTAATAGTGCAAGAATTGGCACTACAAAAAAATTATATTTTTGTGGCAGCTAAAATAGATATATCTGGCGGCTAAAAGCCGCCACAAAATTAATTTCTGACGGCCTAGATTGACTGTCAGGAGTAACATCGTCAAAAATAATTGTGGCAATTTTAAGATGAACGTTGGTAAATTCGTCAGAAACTTTGTGGCGGCTAAAAACTGTCACAAAGTGCATTTTCTCCATGTTTTTTATTTTCACATTTTTGCATTTTCTGACAGTTTAGAAACCACCACAAAGTGATTTTTTTTGCCAAAAAATATATTTTTATTTGTGTGTAATTAAACCTTGTAAAATTTAAAGAACAGATTTAAAGAAGGTCTTAAAGCATAACAAAAAAAAATATGAGGGGGTGGAGGAAAGAACAAAAGTACTTAAGAAGTTTCACTACCCAAGCCAACGAAGAACTCTCTTTCTTGCCTTAAGTTCATCCTTGAAGGTTAAAGCTGAAGAAGATCTTAATGTTTTCTTCATGGACTTTATCTTTATAGTCAGTGCTTGCTTCCTCAGTAAGACTTTCAATTTCTATTTTATAAGTGGTGACTTTGCAATTTCATGCTTTTCAAATAGGCTCTCCAAAGCCTCTATTCAATGGGATGCTTTTTTATATGAACTGCTTTGAATTTGATAAAAATCAAAATAAAGAGTGTGTAATTGGGAAAGATTCAAAAGGAAATAAGGAATAAATGAATAGATGAGCACAATACCTTCATGTCTTCTTCAGGATCTAGAAGTGGCAATCCCTTAGGAGGAGATTTCTCTACTTTTTTGTTCAAATGTCATTCTCCAATAACAGATTCATTCTTGTTCTTTTTATCTTGCATTCTATTCTTCAATTCTGGTTTGTTGGTTTGTAAGAGACTCCCAGCTGTGTAATTAATATGTATATGAAATATGAATTGATTGCAGCATTGATAATTTTTTTAAAGGATAAAGAAACAAACTGTTATAACTCATCAGAGCACCTAATATGGAACAAAAAAAATTTATTGTGCAGTCCCTATTCCCTGCACAAAATAAAGAGATCATCAGACTAGGTAAGCAATGCCAAAGCAGAGAAGGACAGTTCCGATATAGTAGTAGTCAATCAATACATGGCAAGAGGGACAAATTGATGGGAACCTAGGTATTTTATATTTGAATGTAGAAAAAGAGGGAATGATTTCCAATTGCAGAAATAGACTCACAATAATAGACTCTCCCTCTCTCAATCACAGAAAACATAAAGCTAATGGAAACATTTACAAAAAGAAAAGAATGAAAAAA
>QARZ01039881.1:20000-21033 GCA_013407115.1 Glycine latifolia | reverse complement strand
ATATGTATGAGTAGAAAGAATGTTGGTTAAATGAAAGGTATTATGATGAATATGAGCTTAAGTGCTTTTATAAAAGATGTTCAGGAGGCTGAATAAACGGTGAAAATGTGTTGGTATAGCTGTTTTAGTCGAGTTGGTTAATCGTTGATATTTGGCTTGGATAAAGGCGATTGAACTGATAGAATTGACTTGTGCAGAGTCTTTGGGAGACTCTAGTACCTTGGTTAGGCCGAGATAGACCTTGTTAAGGGTCTGTGAGTAGCCTATAAGATGAGTAGTTCTGATAACTCTAAGATAGAAGACAAAGAGGTTTAAATGGAAAGGGAATGCTTAGCTTTTCTTTTAAACGGTTGAGGACCGTTGATGATTCTTGCTTGTGTGTGTGCCTTTGTATAGGGTGCGACACCAAGGGTGTCGGTGGCGGAGACCACAATCCAGGGATTGGACAGCAGAGCACTGCATTGCCAGGTAAGCTCTTTGTTCTTGGGAGTGTTTCCCACTGACTGTGTTCCACCATACTCCGAGGGAGTTATGGTTATTGTATATCATGAGGCATGTATGTTAAAATTGTGAGTTAATATTTGATTGAGATGAACATGTATGATGTACACTGTGATAGTGTACTGTATTATTGAGATGAACAGGTATCTGATATACACTGTAGTAATGTTCTGGGTTGTTGAGATTCTTTGGCCAGTAGAATAGGTTTATGTGACGTAAGTCCTGAGCGAATGAGTGCCCTTCAGTGGATGATCTTCCTCAGGCAGTGAGTGGAAATCCTGAGCGAATGACCAACAAACAAAACATACCTTTTTCCCTTTTTTATTGAAGATATCAAAACCCCCACCTATATCCCAAAAAATAATCGACCCAAAATAAAAACTACTAAAGAGACCCACGATTCCATAAAAAGCCATCGTGGCCCCTTGAGGAATAAATGGAAAATAAATAAAGTCTGGAATAAATGAAAAATCACGAATTTTCTCAGAAATAAAGAACAAATCCATACCAAGATAACTGGAAATTGCAACCA
>QARZ01039881.1:0-15000 GCA_013407115.1 Glycine latifolia | reverse complement strand
AGAAGATTATATGTATATCTCATATAATGTACATGTGGTTTATATTTTCTCTTGGTATATCTATATTGATATTACTGTTTATCTGCCATTCTTTGAGTTATCTAGATCGTTGGGGCTGTTGTGGTATTTTTGGGCATTCGTTTATGTTTTGTGTATATAGACCATACATAATGAATCAAGAGATACGGTTTTGAAAATGCTTCTGTGGGTTCGCTTTAATTAATTAGTTTTAAATATATTAATTATTGCACTAAGTCTGATTAAGTAATATGTTAATACACCAGATGCATACGGGGTGTTACATTAACCAATTCAAAATGGTAATTTTACTAAAATAGGTTTTCAGGTCAAACTCATAATCACATAATTCAACGCAGCTCAAACAAACTCCACATAACTTGACATCTACTCCAAGCAATAACACAAGGATAATTTACACAACAATCATTCAACTAATCCAAACTTATCAAACAATCAAATAACACAACAATAACATCAAACTTCTATTTTCAATTTATCGAAATTTCAGGGCATTACAGCTGCTGATTTGCTCCCACAAACAAAGGTTCACGATCATCACCGGTACTAATATGCTGCTAGTATATATAGTTTTTAGGCTAAGTTTATTAAGAAAGTAAGTAGAAAATATTAAATAAATGATAGAATAAGTATAAAATTCATTATTATTGTGTTTGTCACTGATTTTATGCAATTTTGATGTTTAGGACTAAGAAAAGGAAGAAAAGAAGCAAAATAAAGAGGCAATTGATTCTGGAATCTCGCCCCAACCGCGCCAGGACCATGCTAGTTGCGCCAGCAATACTGGAAGTTCACGCTGATCGCGCCAGTCTCGCACTAGTCGCGCCACAAACACTGAAGGTTCACGCCAATCACGCCAGAACTCACGCCAATCACGCGGACGTCACGGGATTTACGAATTAGCTTAAAGATAACATAAAATTGATTGCTTTTTAGGGTTTTATGACCTAGGTATAAATAGAACATTAGTAGGACGCATTAGGGGAATCAATAGACAGTTAGAACAGAGGAAAAGAGGCAAGAGCAAAGGAAAAAGCATCAAGGCTCAAGAGCAAGAGGAACAAGAAGGAGGCAAGATTGAAGGGTTTGTGGCTCTTCATACCTTAGTTTCTTGCTCTTCTTCCTTCTCTACATTGTATTAGGCCAGACATAATCATGTCTGGCTAGTTCCTTTGTAATAAAAGCTAATGTGAACTCTGTGTTTATTGAATTGATTTTAATAAAATCTCTTATAATTATTTTACTCTACTTTATTCTTCAACTATTATATCTAATTAGAATTGATCAATCTATTAGGTTGCTTAGAGCTATAATTCACAATAGGGATATTGGGGTTTTAGTTTTTGAAAGTAGTAGAGTGACAGTTGCGATATTACCTAGGGATAGGGATAGAGAACTGTGGATTTATTATTATGCTAGCTTCAAGCTTAATCTAAAGGGAATTACTAAGGAATTAGGGTTCTTAAATTAGGTTGAAGGGTTAAATGACCGAGGAATCAGGGTTTAACTATAGTAGTATAGCATATTATCTGAATAATTATATTAAATGAAGTTAATTATCAACTCAATTAAATAAGAGGGAACAGAGGTGATTGTGCTTAACCATAATTATTCTTAATTCTTGCGTAACATTCAATTTACATTGTTTTAGCGTTCTTTTATTTACTACAATTAAACCCAAATCACAATCAAATTCTCTCAACATTATTATTCCTTTTCCAATATTAAGGATCGTAAATTACAATTAATTTTAGTACATCAATCCTCGTGGAAACGATATCTTACTTATCATTTTATTACTTGAACGAGCGGTGCACTTGCCGTGTCGCAACAAGTTTTTGGCACCGTTGTCGGGGATTGATTACGCTAATTTACTTGTAATTTAGTTCTTTAATATTGGAATTTTTGTTTTACTGATCTGTTTCTTTAGTTTATGCGAGGTTTAGTGGACCTGAAGCTCTACAGTTTGATCCCGAGATAGAAAAGACTGTGAGAAGAAACAGAAGACTAGCCAAGCATAGACGAGAGACAGAAAAATCTAATTCAAACAGTGAATTAGAACCAAGAATGGCTGAAAGACCACCACTACAAGGGGAGGAATTAATGGAGGATATCCTTGCTCCATTATTCACAAGACCCAATCCTAGTATAGTCCGACCACCGATTGAGGCTAACAAATTTGATATCAATCCATCATTAATCACTTTGGTGGAAAGAAGTCAATTTGGTGGAGAGGACGATGAAGATCCACACAATTTCATTAACAGATTTTTGCGGATCTGCGATACAATCAGACACCAGGGTGCATCAGATGATGCTGTGAGACTACGACTATTTCCCTTTGCTGTTGAGGGAAAAGCACTTCGTTGGTTAGACAGACAAACTCCCAACAGCATCAGTACGTGGGAAGAACTAGTTACTAAATTTTTCTCTCAATATTTTTCTATGGAGAAATATAACAGATTGGTGAATGAGATCACCAATTTCACTCAGAACGAGAGAGAAAGTTTATGTGCAGCTTGGAATAGGTTCCAGGAATTGATCAAGAAGTGTCCACAGTATGATATGACTGTGAGAAAGAAAGTACGTATATTCTTTAATGGGATGACTCCAGAATCAAGATTTATAGTGAATGTAGCAGCTGGAGGATCTATTAAAGCGAAGACCGTGACACAAACATATGATCTTATTGACTCACTGGCTCAGAATGAAAATGAAAGCATTGTATCCCAGCCGAAGAGGGAAGTCATTCAACTTGGAAGCAATGATGCAATGTTAGCAGAGTAGAAACTGTTATCACAATAATTGGCAAAGCTGAATGCGAGACTTGATAGGATGGAAGGTTCTTCAGTTCAAGCTTCCACCATTAGAGCTCAACCAATTGTATGTGAATATTGTCAGGGAGATCATGAGACCAATGTATGTCCTACGTTGGTAGGAGCTGACCTTATACAGGTGAATGGCGTTTGGCACGACTAGAGAAATCATTCCAATTTTCAGAGGACCTCGAACTACACTCCAGGTAACAACTTCCAAAGGAGGATTCAGGGAGGGGGTTTGGACTACAAATCCAATAATTATTTGCAGCCTCCACCTGTTCTGCCTAAGGAACCATCAGAGCTTGAGAAGGCAATGCTGCAGTTGTCTAAGACTACAAATGAGCACATTCAAGTCACGAACTCGTTCATAAAGGAGACCAATGCCTTCATCAGTGAGACTAGAGCACACCAACAGAATCAAGATGCCTCTATCAGGAATCTTGAGAATCAAATAGGTCAGTTGGCTAAGCAGTTAACTGAGAGGTCTCAAGGACAATTCCCTAGCGACACAGTTGTCAACCCAAGGGAGTAGGCAAAGGCGATCACCACCAGAAGTGGACTTGAAACGAAATCTCCAGAGATGCCTAAGACAATTGAAGAGGAAACTGTTCCAGTTTATGAAGAACAAGTAGTCAAGATACCTGTGAGCAAGGAAGAGAAGAAAGAAAAAAATCCTGCAACACAGAAGAAGCAGTGGGATTTTT
Source organism: Glycine latifolia (assembly GCA_013407115.1). Classification (NCBI taxonomy): domain Eukaryota; kingdom Viridiplantae; phylum Streptophyta; class Magnoliopsida; order Fabales; family Fabaceae; genus Glycine; species Glycine latifolia. The sequence goes on along the minus strand of QARZ01039881.1, from coordinate 11,438 downwards.
CTCATTTTGAGAAACCACCATATCCTATGAGGCTGAAGCAATAAGCTCAGAAGCAACAATATGCAAAATTTTTAGATATGTTTAAAAAGTTGCACATTAATATTCCATTTATTGAAGCTTTAGCTAATATGCCTAACTATGCAAAGTTCATGAAAGAATTATTGTCTAGGAAGCATAAATTGTAGGAATGCGAGACGATAGCACTTACTGAAGAGTGCAGCGCGATCATCTAGAGGAAGCTTCCACCAAAGAGGAAGGATCCAGGGAGTTTCAACATTCCTATTGCGATAGGTAATGTCGATGTGGGAAGAGCATTATGTGATCTGGGAGCCAGCATAAATCTGATGTCGTTGTCTCTATGCAAGTCATTGGGAATTTTTGAGCTAAAGCCTACCAGAGTTTCATTGCAGCTTGCAGATTGTTCGTTGAGGAAGCCAACCGGAGTAATTGAAGATGTGTTGGTAAAAGTTGATAAATTTATTTTTGCTGTCGACTTTATTGTTTTAGATATGGAGGGTGAGAGTGAAATACCTTTGTTATTAGGTAGATCATTTTTAGCTACTGCTAGGGCATTAATTGATGTAGAGCAGGGAAAGTTAGAGCTTAGAATGGATAATGAATCTGTTGTTTTTAATGTTTTTGATGTGATGAAACATCGTACTGACAAACATGATTGTTTTAGATTGGATATTTTAGATACATTGATTCATCAGGATAAAACAGATGACCAAAAGTTGGAAGAGAATTTTGAAGCCTTAGGTACAGATGTAGTACAAGAGGATGCTGAGGTAATCATGGAGGTGTTAGAGAAGGTAAAGACTGATGCAGTACCTGAAGCACCAAAGAGTGAACTTAAGGGAACTACCTAGCAACTTGAAGTACATGTTCTTGGGTGACAAGGAGACATTTCTAGTTATCATCAACAGAGGGCTGAAGATAGAAGAACAAGAGAAGCTGTTAAAGGTTCTTAAGGAGCACAAGTTCGTAATTGGGTGGTCCATATCTGACTTGAAAGGAATTAATCCTTCTTTCTGTACCCACAAGATTTTGATGGAAGATGATGTGAAGCCTGTGAGACAGCCTCAAAGGAGATTGAATCTTACAATGAAAGAAGTAGTAAGGAAGGAAGTGGTGAAGCTATTGGATGCAGGGATGATTTATCCTATATCCGATACTGTGTGGGTGAGTCCTATACAAACAGTTCCTAAGAAGGGTGGGATGACTGTAATTCAAAATAATAACAATGAATTGATTCCCACTAGAACCATCACTGATTGGAGGATGTGTGTGGACCACAGGAGACTAAATGATGCAACCAGGAAGGATCATTTTCCACTTCCATTATTGATCAGATGCTGGAATAGTTGGACATGCTTACTATTGTTTTCTAGATGGATATTCCAGTTATAACCAAATTCTAGTGGCACCTGAGGATCAAGAAAAGACTGCTTTCACATGCCCATTTGGAGTCTTTGCGTACAGGAGAATGCCATTTGGCCTTTGCAATGCACCGGCGACATTTCAAAGGTGTATGCTTTCTATCTTTTCTGATATGGTAAAAAATGTTTAGAGGTTTTTATGGATGATTTTTCTGTTTTTGGTTCTAGTTTTGATTCTTGTTTAGCTAATTTGTCTAGAGTTTTGAGAAGATGCCAAGAAACTAATCTTGTATTAAATTGGGAAAAGTGTCATTTTATGGTACGTGAGGGTATTGTATTAGGTCACAAAATTTCTGAACATGGTATTGAAGTTGATAAGGCTAAGTTATTATTGATTGAAAAACTTCCTCCCCCTGTTAATGATACTGGGGTGAAAAGTTTCTTAGGTCATGTAGGTTTCTATAGGAGGTTCATTAAAGATTTTTCTAAAATTGCTAAACCTCTTAGTCAACTTTTAACTAAGGACAGTGAATTTGTGTTTGATGAAGTTTGCCTTAATGCATTTAATGTGTTGAAGGAAAAACTTACCACCGCACCTATTTTGATGGCACCTGATTGGACTTTACCTTTTGAACTAATGTGCGATGCGAGTGCATACGCCATTGGTGCTGTTTTAGGTCAGAGAAAGAATAAATTGTTACATGTTATATATTATGCTAGTAAGGTTTTGAATGAAGCACAGGTTAACTATGCTACTACTGAAAAGGAAATGCTAGCTGTAGTATATGCACTTGATAAGTTTAGATCTTATTTAATAGGTTCTAAAGTTACCATTTACACTGACCATGCTGTTATTAAGTATTTAATGACTAAGCAGGACGCCAAGCCACAGTTGTTGTGTTGGATGCTTTTGTTTCAGGAATTTGATCTGGAGATCAAGGACAAGATGGGAGTAGAAAACAAAATAGCTGATCATCTTTCCAAGATTCAGGAGAAGGAGTTACAGGATGGACCAGAAATGGTTATTAATGAATCTTTTCCTGATGAGAAAGTAATGATGGTAACTAAAATTGGTCCTTGGTTTACTGACATGGCTAATTTTAAAGCTTCAGGTTTGATTCCTGGAGATCTTAATTGGCAGCAGAAGAAGAGATTCCTTCATGATGCACAGAGGTATTTATGGGATAACCCTTTTCTTTATTATAAATGTACAGATGGTGTTATTCGCAGGTGTGCAGGTGGAGCAGAAGTGCCACAAATTCTTTGGCACTGCCATTCTTCAGATTATGGAGGACATTTTGGAGGGAATAGAACAACACAGAAGGTATTGCAATGTGGATATTATTGGCCAACACTTTTCAAAGATGCAAGAGACTATGTAGAAAAATGTGACAGATGCCAGAGGACTGGTAATATCTCTCGGAAGGATGAGATGCCCCTCAACAACATACTAGAGGTGGAGATTTTTGATGTTTGGGGAATTGACTTCATGGGACCTTTTCCCAAGTCATATTCCAATCAATACATCCTAGTAGCAGTGGATTATGTTTCCAAGTGGGTGGAAGCAGTTGCTTTACCTACTAATGACGCAAAAATGGTTGTGTCATTCTTAAGGAAACATATATTTACTAGGTTTGGAGTACCAAGGGCAATCATAAGTGATGGAGGCGCTCATTTTTGCAACAAACGATTCTCAAGTTTGCTTGCTAAATATGGGGTTACCCATAGAGTGGCTACTCCATATCATCCTCAGACGAGTGGACAAGTAGAAATTTCTAACAGAAAGTTAAAGAGAATTCTAGAGAAGATTGTTGGAAATTCTAGGAAGGATTGGGCTAAGAAGCTCGATGATGCACTTTGGGCATACAGAACAGCTTTCAAGGCCCCGATAGGTATGTCACCATTTCAGATGTTATATGGTAAGTCTTGTCATCTTCCTGTTGAATTAGAGCATAAGGCTATGTGGGCTACTAAGTTTCTTAACTTTGAACTTTCTAAAGCTAATGATAAGAGATTATTGCAATTGAATGAGCTTGATGAGTTCAGGTTAAATGCATATGAGAATGCTAGATTATATAAGGAAAGGACTAAGAATTGGCATGACAAGAAAATTCGCCCAAAGTAATTCGAGCCAGGACAACAGGTATTGCTTTAAAATTCTCACCTGAGACTTTTTCCAGGTAAGTTAAAATCTTGTTGGTCTGGTCCATTTATTGTGCGTGAAATTTATCCTAATGGAAAAATAGGAATTTCTCCACTAGATAGTTACAGATCTTTCAAGGTTAACGGATGCAGGTTGAAGCTTTATTATGGAGGAAAAGTGGACAGAAACATTGTTTCTATTCCACTGAATTCACCTGAGGATTAAAGGTTTGATGCGTCAAGCTAAGTGACGTTAAACCAAGAGCTACTTGGAAGGCAATCCAAGAAATTTTATTGTTTTGGTTATTTTGTTTCGAATTGTTATTTATGTTTTAGTTGGTTAATTTTGATGTTTTGTTTGAATTTAAATTTTTGCATTGATATTTGGTGTGTTTTCATTTTAAAGTTAGTTAAATTTTGAAGGTTTTAGGTTAGTATTGATTCTACTTAAAATAAAAAAATTGAAAAATCTATTCTGTGATCCCACGCGAACCGCGTGGGAGTGGCGCCATCCGCACCAATATGCAGAGAAGGATTTTGTAGGTTCACGCTAATCGCGTGAACCTGCCGCCACTAGTGCCACAGTTTCTGGAACTTGGCGCGAGTCGCGTGGGTGTTGGCGTGAGTCGCGTGACACTTCGAAGGCAGTTTTATCTTTTAAGTTTGAAACCCTATTTTAGTGGCTTTCTATTCTTTCTTCAGCAGCCACAACCCTTGGCCTATCATGCCCACTGAGTTTCAAACGTTGCAAGTCAAATAAACTGCCATTAACTTCTCTTTTCCGTTACATGGTGCCCATAACCACCATTAACTTCTCTTTGTTTTGAAGTCTATAAATACATTGGTTTATTTACCTTATTCTTGTTCATTTTGTTCGTATTTCTGAGTAAGCACTTGAGAATACATAGTTCTTTTTGAAGTTCTTTCTTTTTGGAAGCAACATTGTATTCTTTTGAAGTTATTGATTCTTCCAAATGGCAAAGGATAAGGAACATTTTCTTCTTTTTAATCCTTGTATTTTATATTCTTTAGGGTTTAGATTAGAAAGCATGTGGTTAGGACTAGTTTTGAGAAACATTGGTAGAGATTAGGGCAAGCAAAATGCAGTTTGTATTTCTGAGTACCTATGTTTTACAGCCCGTGCGAGTCGCATGGGACTGGCGCCATCCGCGCCAGCTGCAGATTCTGGGATTATTCTTTTTATATGTGAATGGTTAAGGAATTGTTTGCATATGCTTTGATTCTTTTTAACTCTATTCTATGAATAAATAAAGATGGTTGGCATGATGAGTATGTTTTAAAACATAAGATTTGTGAATTGAATAGTTAAATGCTAACTTGATTTTTAAATGAGTAGATTAGAGTTGTGTCTAAGATTAAAAACACATGTAACTTAAGAGAAAAATTCAAAACTTAGAGTGGGAAATAAAATCTGGGAATGGTGGTTAGTTATTCTTAGAATTTTATTTTCTTTTTAGTTAAGGATTTTATTTCCCAATTGCAATGTTAAAAATCTGCCTTGTATACCTTCTGAATTTATAATTGTATCAATAGAACCAAATAAATCTGGGAATTATTGGGAAGGATTATTTGGAGATTAATTGTCAAATGCTTGTTTAATTCCCACAATATTATTCTATTATGATGATAATTTTCTATTTGTTAACTTGAAATAAAGAAATGTTTGAGATATGATTGCAAGCAATATGGGAATTCATTGCATGTATGTATGAAAATTTTCTGAGTTTCAGGGTAAGCAAGAGAGCGAGGACCATTGACTTTGATGAGAATAGATTCAGAACTATGGAATGTCAGCAGAGGTACGAGAACTGCTATGCTTCGAAAAAGATCATTCCAGAGAAGAGGATAGACTGGGAATCTCTTCCTGAGGATTCACCAATTTTGGCTGTGATCAATAGGAGAGATTGGAAGACTTTGGTTAGTTTTCCTGAACCAAGTTCCAGTGCTATTTTAAAGGAGTTATTGGCCAACGTTAACAGAGAAAATGTAGAGAGGGACAGAGTCAGTTGGGTTAGAGGAGTAGAGGTTCCATTTAATCATGAGACTATTGAGGAATTTCTAGACACTGCGTATTATTGTTTCCAATCTTGTGCCTTCATCAAAAATTTCTACAAGATGCAGCCTATCACCAGTAGAAATGTCTATAGAGATGACATGCCTCAAACTGCAGATGAGATTAGAAGAGGCATTACAAGGCTGTATACTGCATGGAAGGCCAAGTCTGGAATGGATTATGTGCTTGAGAAGTTGAAGAAGCAAGACTTGACTGGGGAGGCAGAATTTTGGCACCAGTTCAACAATCACACCGTTATTCCATCTACTAATCTCACTGATGTGAATGTTAAGAGGGCAATCCTTCTATATGTGCTGCTAGGTGATGAAAATTTGGATATTGCCAGTATCCTATCTGATAGGATATTGCATATGATCCAGGATGGTAGCAGTAAGTCCCTCCTTGCTCATTCTTCACTGATTTATCATCTTTGTAGGAAAGCAGGTTTTGTAACGACCTAATTTCTAAGTTGATTTTTTTTCTATTAGTATTTTTTCTTCTTAGAATAAAAACTTTTCAAGAAACGTGTATTTGTAAAAATTCTAAGTCATTAAAATTTACAAAAAATGTAAAGACTAATTCATTAGTCAATGTCTCTGTTACAAAAGTTTATATAAGTACAAAACTCTTTGCAAAATCCAGCTTAGTACATAGCTCCTTCAATATATCAATACTACTCCAGAGCTTCAAGGAACCTGTCCAGGGCTGCCTTCTAAGAAAAACATGAAACAAATCTTGTGAGAAATAAATTTCTCAGTAGACAAAGTTAAATCCCAAACTTACTAGTAGGTTAGTAAAACATCAATATATTCAAACCCATACATAAGAAATATGCAAGCTATATGAATGCATGAAATGAACTATCCCAGGCAAATGGCCTCCACATATCGTACTGTATGTGGCCACACCTCGTACTGGATGTGGACGCTGCTATAGTCTTACGCAAACATGCATGAAATATTGCCATGTATCTTGCGCCTGGGTACAACATATCGTACTGTATGTAGCATCAGATTCTGTTTCTCCAAAGCCTCGTACTGGACTTGGAAACAGTAATCCACCTATCTTATTACATCAATATTCATCCATAATATAATCAAATCCATAAGTGAAACACATATACCTTATGGAAAAATGTTTTCATCATATCATCATATGGATTATAAATATGGTTACACCACCATATTTTAATCAAGTAAGATTATTAACATCTTTTATGCATAACCAGAGAATAGTTTTAACTATAGAAAAATTATGTTAGTAATCTAACTAATGATCCTCAATATAAATAATATCTAATTCCCTTGAAACCTTCACAAGAAAAGATTCAAACCTAGTATGAAATCTTGATTCTTCTTTCACTTACTTCCTCACTAATTAATCCTCAAAAGTGAATCATTCAATAGTTAAACCATTAAACTACATACCTATTCAACCTCTACTTCTAAATTTAAATCAAAATAGTTTCATAAAAATATCAACAGACAGTCCAAAATATTATTAAAATCACCTTCAAAAGTTCATCAAATGGGCTTCCATACATCACTAATATTGATAGATATAAATCATCACCTATCTTATGGCTTAAATTAACATATTCTCATTAAAGAATAACCTTCAAACATCACGAAATTCAAGCCTAAATAATAACCATAATTCAGCCTACTAAAGCATGTAAATTGATCCAAACCATGGCTTAACTAGAGATTTAAGCTTTGCCTACCTCAAGTGAGTTTGAGTCTTGAATTTGAATGGATAAATGGCTTCCTTCCTTCCTTCCTTTCTTGGGAAATCCTCTTAGAGATGAAGCCTTGATATCCTTCTACTAAACTTGACAAGAACTCTTCCTAAGGTTGCTAGGTTTCTCACGAAAATTTTCTCAAAGAGATGGGTTTGCTTTTCTTTCTTGATTCAAGTTTTTAAAAGAGAAAGATGAAATGAAATGAAGGTGATATGAGGGGAGAGGGAGCACGAAATTGAGGTAGAGGAAGTGCCTTGAGAATGGTTTGCACCAAAGGTTCCCCCCCTCCCTTTTTATAGTGTTTAGAAAATATAACTTTTTCTTAAAAATCTTCCAAGTTGATTTTGTGCCATACAAGTGTCCTAACACTTGTCTTGGTCATAATGAATGCCTTTCCAAGTGTCCACCTAGTTGGCATGCCTTTACAAGTGTCCCTACATGTGTCCAATTTCATGAAGCTTCTCCTTGCTTCATCAAAGTTCATGTGAAGGCTAGATGGAGGTGGAGAAATCTTGGCTTGATTTTTATGTTATCTTGCATCCATGCCATACAAGTGTCATACCACTTGTTTCTATCATGTGACTTGCTTTCTAAGTGGCTTATCATGAAGTTTCTTGCCTCTTCTACACCCTTCTTCACGTGCTCTTCATACCTAGGGGTGGGAACATAAATTTTTCTTCCTTTTATGCCATACAAATGTCCTTCCACTTTTTATCACAAAACCTGTTTTAGTAAAAGCCTTATTCTAGATTCGTTAACCGTTGGATCTCCTTAAAATTTTAAAAGTACACTAATATCCCACATATGTAACTTTTGACCGTTGGGATTGATGAAATAATCTCTAGAGCTTTCCACGTGATCTACCAAAGGAGACAAGAGAAGATTTTTCTTCTTATCTTGTTTTTGATTGGCCTATACTTCTGCTGATTATCAAAAATTATTAAACCATTTTATTAAATTGGTTTATATATTCTATAATTAAGATAAAATTCCTTAGATTATATGTATCATCTTTCCATGTTTTTCTTATGCTTGAATTTTCTTAAATAAAGTCTCAAAGTTGTTATCTTGAAAAATTCCTAGAAATTTTATTCTAAAGTTGTGTCTCAAAATATTTTGATACTTAGTTAGCTAAGTGTATGCTATAATTCCATTAGGTTTCTACAAAATTTTTAAAGTTATTTGAGCATTTTTGTCCTAGGGGCATATTGGTAATTTTGTCATGCTTCCTAGGGGCATTTTGGTCATTTTTAAAAAATATACAAGGGTATTTTTGTAATTTTCATCCTAAGGGTATTCTAGTAATTTCTACTTCATGGAAAGAATGATTTAGTCATTTCTCTTCAAATATACTTGTATCCAAATCATCATCACATTTCCACAAGTGTTTAATAAAATTTTTAGGATGTTACAGGTTTGGAGATTCCTGATAAGGAACCCATGAATGTCAAAATTGCATCCGTCATGACACACAAGACATATCTGGCTGCAGTAGAGACTCAATGGCAAGAGCAGTTGATTAGAGCTTCTAAATTATCACCTGAGGAGATTGCTGAGAGGAGTCCTCGTGCGGACATTCCTCAACCTGAAGTTCAAGCACCGCCACCACCCCAAGCATCTTCTTCTACTACTACTGGAGGCCCGCGTCATGAACTGATTTATGAGGATTCTCAAAGTTACCTGCAGATCCAGTCTGAATTGAGGTATCAAAACAGACTGTTGGAGCATCAAAACAAAATGATGGAAGACTTGTTCAGACACTTCTCCATTAATTTCACTCCTTACCAGCCACAGGATTTAGCAACACCACGAGTTTCTCCTGGACCTTCACAGCCATCAGCTGCTGCGGATGATACTATGGAGGATTAGGAGTAACATTACAGTTCCATGGACAATATTTTATTTGCTTTATGTTTTTATGTTTATGGTTCAGTGCTTTATTTTCATGTAGTGTGTTCCACCGTGCGACCACATGACATTCATGAGGACTATGTGAAGATGAAGGCATTTCCATTCTCTCTCGATGGTGTGGCTAAGGACTGGTTATACCTTCAACTAGATCCTATCAACACTTGGACACATATGAAGAGAAGATTTTTAGAGAAATTCTTCCCTGCATCCAGAAAGAAATCTATGATATAAGGCAACTACTTGGAGAGACATTATATGAGTACTAGGAGAGATTCAACTAGTTATGTGCTACCTGTCTTCACCATCAAGTCAATGAGCAATTATTGATCCAATATTTTTATGAAGGATTGATGTTAATTGACATGAGTATGATGGATGCAACCAATTAAGGCACTTTAATGGACAAGACTCCTCTTACTACAAGGCAATTGATTTCTAACATGCCATCCAATTATCAGCAATTTGGTGCTAGAGTTGTTGCACCATCCAAGGCTGCTACAAATGAAGTTTTTGTTTCTATGGTTGTTGATAACTAGAGGTTAGAGAATAAATTGACAGAATTAACATCCCTTGTGAGATAACTTTCCATTGGTCAACAATAGAATATGATGGCAGCAAATCAACCAAGGATGTGTGGTATCTGTTGTGCACTTGATCATCCAATAGATGCATGTCTCACTCACCAAGAAAGAGAATAGACTACTAAAGTTTTTGCCATATAACCTGGACAATCATTCAGACCTCAACAACAACAGCAATATCAACCTTCCACTAGCAAATACCGAGCTTCCCCATTCAGACAACAACAATAATTCTCCGCCTACACCTACACTTGCATAACCTATGTAGAGCAGTTCTGGACCTTTCTTGGAGGAGCTGATAAAGAAAATGGCAACCAGCAACAGTTAGTTTCAATAGAATGTGAGTGTCACCATCCAAGATCTCCATACTCAGATTGGACAGTTAACTACAATTGTCAACCACATGCAGCATCAAGGTTCTGGAAAGATTCCTTTCTTGAATGCAATCAAACACATTCCAAAATATGCAAAGTTCTCAAAGGATTTGCGCACCCACTAGAGGAAGCTGAAGGGAAATAAGCAAGTGAAGATGGGTATAAATGTTTTTACACTTATACAGAGCAAAATCATTGTTGCCATTCCACCATCCACCTTGCCACAAAAGTGCAAAGAACCCAACACTTTCACTTTTCCAGATGCCATGCTTGACCTTGGAGCCTTAACTAATGTCATGCTCACATCAGTTTATAGGTCACTACATCTTGGTGAAATGAAACCCACAAGTGTTGTCATTCACTTAGCCAACATAAGTGTTGCGCTTCCACTTAAAGTTATTGAAGACGTGCTGGTGCGACTTAATGATTTGATTTTTCCAGCACAGTTTTACATTTTGGATATGAAGAATGAGTCTTCCAGCCATGGTTCCACATTGATCTTAGGGAGACCATTCTTAATGACATCCAGGACCAAAATTAATGTGCATGCAAGAACTCTTTCCATGGAGATTGGTAATGATGTTGTGCATTTCAAATTTTTGAGGCCATGAGACATCCTGCAGAGAAGCATTTGAAAATTATATGAATACTTCACACTAGGGGGGTGAATTGGTTAAACCTTGGTATATTAAAATTTCTTTAATCAAAATCAAAGTTTCTAGGATCTTTATCACTTTTCAATACCAAGAAATCTTATTCACTCAAGTAGCTCAGCCCCAAGGAATTCAATGAATCAAAACTGACTTTGTTGGTTAAGCAACTTAATCAATAGTAATTAAAATGAAGAGGATAGAGATTGAGAATCAATACACAAACAATTTATACTGGTTCACTTCAAAACCATGAAGCTACATCCAGTTTCTTCCAACCAACACTAGGTTAGAGTTCCACTATTATAATTTTCAGTTCTTACAATCAATTACAATGTCTCCCTTTATCAACCCTGGATAAAGTGCAGAAATCTAAAACCCTATTAGATTCTAAGAGACAAGAACCTGAGAACACTACTCAGTTCTTCCACCTAGAGAACTCCTTCTCTAGTTACAAGCAAGAACCCAATTACAATAGCCAAAATTACAAAGAAAATTCAAAACAAAAATTATAACCAGATTAAGGAGAGAAACAACCTGATGATTCAAAGTATGCAATGCAGAATGAAGCTACCAGATCAGGTTG
>QARZ01039877.1:0-28110 GCA_013407115.1 Glycine latifolia | reverse complement strand
TTGTTTATCATCCAATCTATTGATATTAATTATAATTTAATTGGTCAAACAATCCTCGTGGGACGATAACTCTACTTTATCACTTTATTACTTGGAACGATCGGTATACTTGCCGAACGCGCAATAGACCTCGTTCGGCTACCTTAGCACTTCACAAGTCCAAGGTTCTGCCCTCTACCGACCTTATTCGACCTCATCCGACCTTGTTCGAGTGCCTACGGTTCCTACCTTGTCACACTAATCTGGGTTCCTTGTTAATACTCGCTTACAAAACGTGAACCTGGATCTGTGGCAGGGTCGTTATTATCAAAACTACCTCCTAGTAATATCATTACATATTAAAATGCTAACGTGGACACCTAAAACCTTACAATCACAGGTAGCAACCACATGGTACAACAAAAGCAAGGGTGATTTTATTATATACAACCAACAAGCATCAGGTAACAACAATTGGAAAGGAAACAATAGTAACAACCGCAATTATTACCAGATTTCCATCAGTCTAATACACACTTGACAAATCAATCATCCAATTCATTTCACAAATCAAACAGTCATGATCAGAATGATGCATGCTCCTGATTCACTCTCACCATGTAATGTGGCACCATATCCAAGGAAATAGCCTCTCACAGGAAAATGATTCATCGCCTATCAGGGTCACCCTATCGTGCACTGGCCATTTTCCCCATGGTGATCAACCAGTGGCGCACGGAAATTCCAAACCTAATGGCCCTTTAGTACCTGTGTTTTCAGCCCATAGAAACCCACAAGTATGTGCATGCCTTTATTCTATTCCCATCAATGCAATATGAAGTATGAAACATGGGCACCATCAATGCATGACCATGGCCAAGGACACACCCTTCCTCGCAAGGATGACCAGTCATACACCCCCCATGGAAATAGACAACCATACAAATATGGGCTCACCGATGCACTAACCGTGGCTAGGAACACATCCTTCCTTGCAAGGGTAACCAACCGGTCACTGCATCCCACGTGGGCATACATAGCATACAACCATGGGCACCATCAATGCATGACCATGACCATGGACACACCCTTCCTCGCAAGGATGACCAGTCGTGCACCCCCATGGGTATCCATGTGTATCCACATCACACAATGACATTGTACACATCAACATTATCTCTCATCAATGTCATTATCAACATCAACATCATTCCATCTCAACATTATCATCATCATAAAACATCAATAACATTCGATTTTAACATTATCACCCACATCAACATTGTTTCATTCAAACATCACCAACCACATAAGCATTATCTCATTTCAACATCATTAACCACTTCTATGGTATCTCAATTTCAATATCCTCAACAACATCAATATTAAAATCATTGCATCCCATTAGTAAAAACATCGTTTATCTCGAAAACGAGCACACACTGGAACAAACACACATCAATCATAAATACATTGCATCCCATTAGTTAAAAACGTAGTTTTTCTTGAAAAAACAGCACACAACAGGGACCATTTAGTATAGATTTCAAAGACAAGGTCAATGTTAACAGTTGGGGTCAAATACCTACTCGAATCAAAAAGGGATAAAATGGTGTTTTTGGGAATCCATATCAAAAGACATAATTTTTAAATTCCTATCACACCAATGTGATCAGGGTTCAACAAGGATCACAGAGATGACATCAATTTCATAAAAAGGAGGCTTTTACAGCATCTCATTTTCAAAGGGTTTTCAAAGGGAGTGTAAAACTCCTAACAACAGTACCCAAAGCACAAGAGACACTAAGAGAAGCTTAAACTAGCTAGGAGAAGACAAAGGAAACCAAGGTTACCTCCAAGAAACCAAGGATGAAGGATTGGAGCGCCGTTATCTACCAAGACTTCGGGTTGAGTTTCAAAGATTTCTCTCTGATTAAGAGGTTCTTCTCTGTGTTGTGGTCCTGTGGCAAGCAATGACAGCCCGTGGTGGTTGATGGTGGTCGTGGGTGGTGGAGAGGGAGGTTCTAGGGTTTTTGGGTGAGTTTAGAAAGAGATGGAGAGAGAAAATTGTGTTTTCAGCGTTGCTGGATGTATTTATAACCTGAGTACCTCACTCAGCACCCCCTTCCTCGCTCAGAGTGATAGAAGATCTCGCTCAATGTGCCTTTCCTTGCTTAGCGCAATTTCCTATCTATCAGGAAATATCTTGGAATTGCGCTCAGCGCGACAGCATGTCTCACTCAGCACGCTGGTTGTGCTTAGCATGGTAACAAAAGTCATTATCTTGAAAATCCCAACGGTCAAAACATGAAGATATGATCTTGAAAGCTACTTTCAAAATTTGAAGGCGATCCAACGATTAACAATTTCAGAATTGTTGTTTTACCGAAGCAGGTTATGGGTCAAACTATCACTCTCGCCTCACAACCATAAATCAAATAAACTTCACACATATTAACATTCATAGCAAGCAATTGCATTAGGGTAAAATGCACAAAAACTCAACCAATCTAAATTAATCAAACAATCAAATAGCACAACAATTACATCAAACATTTATTTTCAGTTATCAAAATTTCAGGGTGTTACAATTCATAATACATCACATTTGTCTAAAATACGAATTCTAATGAATGGCACTATTCATGTTACATAATTGTCTATTTTAATTGATTACTATGTGTATTAATCGATTGTTTGATTCTTAAAGGCAATTTTGAGTGGAAAATTATTTGGAGTAATCAATTACCCTTGCATATTAATCGATTACTTAATGTTGAAAGGCAATCTAGAGTTTAAAAACTCTATGGAGTAATTGATTATGATAGTGTGGTAATCGATTACTTAATGCTTAAGGGCTATTTCAAAATTCAAAACTCTCTAAAGTAATCAATTACCCCTTTGTATTAATCGATTACACTGTTAGACTCTTGGCAAGCGTACCAATTGTCGTTGTAAGTTACAAAATTTATAAAAGCTCATCTCCACAGGGACTTGAGTTACTCAGTTTTTCCAAATAAAACTTAACAGTTTAATAGTTTATATACAACAAGTAAAGTTACTGTTTTTGATGGTTTTACGGAAACAACGGAAAATAACTAAAAAGTACGGAAACTAATAAAATGAAATTAATTGAAGAGAACATAGGATTGAGTTTCATCATTCATACCCTCAGTATCCAATTAATATTATCATGTATAAATCATTTTCTATTATTATTGATGCACACATTAATTTACCCCAAATCGATCTCTCGCAATCGAGTTCTAAGGATATTTACCGAATATCGATCCCTCGCATACGAAGTAAATAACCTAACATTACAATCATAATCACGTGCTATTTGCAATCTAAATGTTATGCTCTATCCCTAGCAACGTAACGTAAAGAGTAAAAGTATTCAGTTCAAATTCTAAGAGTACTTCCCAGTTAAACTTAGAATCCAATTTCATGAAACTAGTGATCAAGTAGAATCAAGCATTAAGAACAGAATAAAATTACCAATAATAAATAGAAAAGACTTATGCATAAATAAATATTAAAAGAGATACATAGGGATAAGAAGATTACATCCAATCCTTAGAGAAGCTAACCAAGCATGGAGAGAACCTCCTCAAGGGAAGAATTGATGAAGGGCCCCATCACTGCTTCTTTTTGGCAGAGTCTCCACACCAATCCTCACTTCTATCACTTTCCTAACCTCCCTACTACTACTATTTAAAGAGCCTAAGGCTGAGAAACAAGCTAAGAAGGAAGGGATGAAGAAAATGGATGGTTTTCTCCTTGGGTTGCATGGTTATTTATAGGGGAGGATAGCTGCTAGAGTCCACTCGCCCAGGTGAGTATTTTTGCCTATTTCTACTCGCTTGGGAAAGTTTAATGCCCACTTGCATGCTCACTTGCTGATCCACTCGCCTAGGCTAGCCAATTGACCTTGTTTCACTCGCCTGGGCAAGTTGAAAGATTGTTCTGGAAACCATCACTCACCTGGGCGACCAGTTTATGCATGATTAACTCGCCTGGGCGAGTTAAAAGCTTAGCCTTGAAGAATCCTTCTGGGCCTGGACGAATTGTGGGCCTGTTTTGCTTGTAACACCTCCCAAGTTTGCTTGTTAAGCCTTTTTTGCTTGCTTTGCTTTTTCGGAAGCCTCAGAACTTATCAAAATACAAAACATGATTGGATTAATCTTCCAAAATATGAGAAACAACATTTATTTAAGTACTAGAGATTATTTATCTAGGTTTTAGGGCAAGTTTATAAACAATTTTACTAAAATCAAAAGATAAGTGCTAACATTGTAAGCTTAGATTTAACTAAAATAGGGCACTTATCATACACTAAGCTCAAAGGCATACTTTGCCCTGGAATAATTGATTACATGAGTTTTGTAATCATACTTATGGCGTTTCTGCAAAATTGCACAATTTTCAATGAAACATAACTAACATCTTATCCCAATTTCAAATTCAAATTCTAGTTTAGTGAATCCAAACACTCTTGGAATTCGAGATAGTTGTTATCAAGATTTCAAAATTCAAATTTTAAACTTGAAATGCTTTATAAATTCAAATTTCACAAGCCTAAACTCCTCATACCTGAAATTAACTCTCTCCCTTAGCAAAACTGAGCTAATCTTTTGCTCTACCTCTTTCTCTTTTCCACCAAACCTTTGCCCAAATTTTTCCTAAAGTCACCATGTTTAGGCCATCTACCTCCAAGAAAATCAAAACCAGCAAAAGGAAAGCTGGCCTAACCTCTAGGGCTATTGAGAACAGGTTAGATACCTGGTTCTCTACTGAAGTTAAGAGGAACAATTATATGTAGTTCAATGCAACAAAGCTTGTGATGCCTCCAAAATATCTGGAGCTCGATTGGTTTGTATCTGAGGGATTCACATTCCCTGAGATGCTGCAAGCACAAGGCCTAACAAAGTTGCTGGAAATGAATGTTATCTTTTACCCTGAATTGCTAAAAGTATTTTATACCTGTGCCAAGGCAAGCATGGATGGTGTTCTCCACTCCAAAGTGAACAGAGTGCCCATGGAGATTTATGACACTGTGTGAAATGTAGTGGTAAGCATCTCTTGTGGAGGTGTTAGAAGGCTTGAAGAAGAAATAGGCGGTTACTCAAAGATGGATACATATAAGGGTGTGTTGCTGAATCCACAGGCTTAAATAAGGAATAGATTGGGGGTTGGTAACATGACTGGAGAAGATAGACTTCTCCACTACATCATTACCTACTTCCTTACACCAAGGTCAACCAATCATGCAAAGATCACTGATGATGATCTGCAGCTAATGTATGGGATGAAGACTAGAACTCAAATTAATTGGGTTCTAGTCATTGAGGAGACAATGATGAAGTCAAAGATGTTGCTTAGCTATCAATTCCCCTAAGCTGTCTTGGTCTCAAGGTTTATTGATTACTTTGGGATTGATGTGTCAATTGAGATAGTTGACAACACCACCAACATCACCAACCTCATCTCTACAAAGCATCTCACGCTGGGATTGATGAAAACTCCCAATGGGTGGACAATGGCTAGAGCTCAAGTTCCTTAAGGAGGTGTTGATGAGGAGCAAGAAGCTAATGAGGAAGATGTTGAAGTTGGACCTGCTGAGTAGTAGTGAAGTCCTTTTGAATCTCTCATGATGCAAAAGATGGATGGAATGATAGTTCTGCATCATGAACATTCATTTGATGTTCATTCCTCTTTGGAAGACATCACCACTAGGCTGGAAAATATAAAGACTAGAATGGCTCTTAGATACTTTGATAATATCTAGATTAGTGGATGTCTTGTTTAGCTTCTGGTTCTGTTGTTTTTATTCTCTCATGTTCAACAATTATCTTTGATGTTTAATCTTCATGTTCTGCACCTTCAATTATGAATAACATTTGCTTTATGTTGTTTACATCTTCCTTTGCTTATTTCATATATTGCTAGAATATTTTGTCTTTGATAAGCCAAAAAGGGGAGAAAAATGATGAACATATACTTGGTGCTTCTATGAACATATGGATAATGCTACTGGGAGAGAAAAATAAAATAAGGGGAGAAATAATATAATAAACAAAATGAACATACATATTGCTATATTGCTCTTAATCTAACATGATATCAAATTACATAAGAAAGGGGGAGCAATACATATGATTATAATGAATGGAGTTTATGCAAAGAATACGTAACACCTGGTCTTTGCTAGAAGCTGATTTTCTTCAGGTTTTAAGAAAAAGCTCCTTGAAACTCTCCTAAGAAGAACACTAAGGTTCAAGATATTCAATTGAAGTTTGCCATGGTCAAAGCCAAAATTGGGGAGATTGTTAGAGTCAGGGGAAGCTCAAAAGGATCATGAAGCTAAGTCTCTTAAGCAACAAAGTATTTAGGCTTTTTTACATGCCAAATCAATTGATTGGTAGTTGTAATTTTTGTATGTCCAAGGGAGACTTCTTATAATCCATTGCATAAAGCTCATTCATGGTTTTGCATTCATGCTTTCATAAAAGCATAAGTTTTGTGAAAAATCTTTTCTGAAACAAATAGTTTTAATGATTTCATAGAAAGCCAAGTGTTCAATGTTTAAGTTTTTGGAAAAACAATTTCTAACTGGTTAAATTGATTACCAGTAAATGGTGATCTATTATTTTAGCTTTCAAGAACACTTTCATTGATTACAAGAGTATGGTAATCGATTACACTATAAAAAGTCACAGAAAAGTCTTCCAGTGATAATTGATTACGATATTGTTGCAATTGATTACTTGGCGCGTGTTTATAGCAAAGACTATTGGATATAGGGGGAGCTGTAAGAAGATTAAAGCAACGATGAAATAATTGGCTTCATGTTTTAGCTTTTTACATGCCCAATCAATTTGAAGGCATTTGTAATTTGTTTAAGTGGTTCAAGTACATTGCCTTGTGATCCTTGCATTGCATTTGCATTCTCATTAACATACATACATGTTTTTCATTAAAGTATTAAAGCTATTCAATGATTTTAAAAGAAGCTAAGTTCTCATGGTTATGTTTTTGGAAAAATGAAAACTTACTGATTTAATCGATTACACAATAATTTTAATTGATTAATGGCTTTGTTCTAAATCTGGAAAAGCCATGAAGAACATATTAATCGATTATAGGCTTCTTGTAATCAATTACATAGTGCAATATGAAAATCATGCATCACTGCTTTAATCGATTACCATGTTATGCAATCGATTATCTTAGTTCTTTATTCAATATGCATTATTGGTTTAATCGATTACCATAATCCATAATCAATTACACATGTTTATTTCATAGTTTGAGCTTTACTGGTTTAATCGATTACCAGTCTTATGTAATCGATTACCAAAAGTTATTTCACATACCTGATGACTTCTTTAATCGATTACTTCATGTATTAATCAATTATCTTGTTCGTGAAAAGTTTTCTAGAAAGCTCAATAACATATTAATCGATTATTTGGTATTTTAATCGATTACTTATGGTAAAATAATCGATTACACTATCATTTTAATCAATTATATTCAATTAAATCAGTTTTTATTTAAAGCTTTATGGGTCTGCTCTTTATAAATAGACATTGAACGAATTACTCAAAGAATATGTGACTTACCCAAAGGTTTCAAAAGCTTTCTAAGAGTCCAAGATACTTATTTACTGAGTGAGAAACACATCTTGTGTGAGATCAAGATTTCTGATTTTTTAGAAATGATGTGTTAAAGAAAAAGAGTTTTGATTTTGAGCATTGACTTTCATACAACCTAGATTGATTGGTAACTTTATTCATTCATTAAAGGATCACAGGTTGTGTCTCTCTTGAATCTTTCTTTAGAATTTTCTGTGTATTAAAATTCTGTTGTGATATATCAAAGTGATTCTTTCAAGCTTTCTAGAGTAGGTTTCTCTAAGGATAAAGATCTGAGTAGGGTTCTTAGGATCTTTGTGATTTTTTTTCTAATAGTGTTTTAGAATTCAGATTCTTTATCGAGGGTTGATAAAGATAATCACTTGTAAATTGCTTGTAAAGAATATTATGATTTAGTGAAAACTCTGACCAAGTGTTGGTTGGAAGACACTGGATGTAGCCTCCATGTTAGTAAGGTGAACCAATATAAATTGCTAAGTCTTTTATTCTAATTCTATGTATCTTCCATTGCTTGTATTTGGGTAATCAAAATATTATTAGCAAAGAAAGTATTTTTGTCATTATATGCACGACAAGGTGGATCTTGATTGAAAGAAAAATTCTGGTTTTACAAAAGGTGATTGAGTGATATGATCCAAGTTTTTAATTTCACAAAATGTTTTAAAGAAAGTTTTAAATTACTATTATAAACCAATTCACCCCCCTCTTGGTTTATTTGAAGTGTGTTCATTGTGTTTTCAAAGACTTCCTGTGATAATCGATTACATTGCGAATTAATTGATTACATTGATCATAAATCTTTTCCAGAAAGTTCAAGAACACTTTAATTGATTAAATATGTTAATAATTGATTGCATAAGTAAATTTAATCAATTACATTAGTGAATTAATCGATTACTGACAATTACAAACAATTTTCTATAAATAGTTATGGGTGTTTTGAAAAAGTATAACAAAATATCAAAGTATTTTCATAAGCTTTCTGAAGTAAGAAAAGATTCCAAGTTCTAAACTCTGTTAGACCCACAAATCCTCAGGCTTCAAGATTTTCTAAAGAGGATTTCTTTTTGGGCAAGTTTTCAAAAAAAAGTTCTAGAAATAAAGTTCTGAAGTAGTTTCTTCCACCATTGATTCAAGTATTGTAATCTTTTGCATACATCATTACAGAATCATCAGGTGCTTTCTTTCTATTCAACTTGGTTGTGAATTCTTTTGAGTTTCTTTTTGTGTATTAATAACAATAGGTTTTCTTAAGGCTTTTCTAGAATAGGTGTTTCTAGAGGTAAGAGTAGAGATAGGTTTTCTCTATGTCTTGATCACTGAGATTCTATGTGAGTTAGAAGTCTCGTTCTTAAGAGATTTAGGAACCATATAATAAATAGGTTGTCTTGCTAATAAAACTCTCTTGACCTCTTTTACTCTTAAGAACAAACTCTCTTTGGCCTCATGAATTTTTTTGCTCTCAACTTTTTTCTCTTTTCTTTTCTCTGTTTTTTTTCACTAGTTTTCCTCTTGGATAGCTCACGACTTTTTCATTTTTTATTGCTATCAAGTGCAATATTTTCTAAGCTCTTGAACTCTATTTTCTTTCATCTTCACTTGATCCTCACACACTTGTTTTGGAGTCAAAGGTCTCAAAATAATTTTCTTGCCTAAGTGCTCAAACTCAAAAGTGTTCTCCATGCCATTTTGTATAACTATCCTATCAAATTGCCAAGGCCTTCCAAGGAGAATATGTCCAACCTCCATACGTACAATGTCACAAAGAACTTCATCCTTATAAGAGTTAATAAAAAAAGGAACGAGCACTTGAGAATTTACCACCACTTCTCCACTCTCACTAAGCCATTGGAGCTTGTATGGCCTAGGATGACTTGTGGTTGCCAAGTGTAATTTCTCTACAAGCCTTGTACTAGCTGTAACAACCCGCCACGTCGCTACTGTATTACTAACTCATAACCATGACATAAATTCATTATTTAAAGAAAAGAACACCCCTTTGGTTACTTGTGAAAATGGTGATAAATTTGTCGCGAGCATACCATCATCATATAATATACACGTAGATGAAGGTACTCATAGAACATTTCAAATATATGTACGCACTTATAAAACATAATTTAATTACAAGTACAAAGATTATGTCTCAAAAAGAATATACATCAAGTGTTTTACAATGAAAAGAGAAGTAAAAGAGAAATAGAAGTCAGGGGTGTGATGAGCAAAACAAGGAGTGCATCCATTAAAACAAGGGATGCATCTAGCAAAATGCAACTCCTGCCCGGGGTCAGGTCCATTGACATCCCAGCAAAACACGGCGGCTCCAAACAACTCGGTCTTCCCTCAATAGCATCTACTGCTGCCCTGTTAGTATATGGATGTCCTAGAGACAATCTTTTCATTAGATCAGGATGTACATGTATTTTTCATATTGTCATGAATAAATTATAAGCGCTCTTTATCTTGTTTCATATTCTATGTCGATATCATTATTAATATATGAGTAACTGGATAAAACCCTTAGAATAAAATAGGTATCTCTTGAATATCAGTGATGGGATCACGATCATGAGGATTCAAGGATACTAGATGTCTACTCCTAAATTTTAAGTTCCTACTCTAGAGACACTGGGAATGGGGATCAGCGATCTCGAGTAAGACTAGCACGGCTTAACTACTTGTATGCAGATACAAGGTAAAGACCTCATGAGCTACAGACATGGAGATGTCTTAGCTAAAGTCGTGGGTGGACCTATAAGGGTATAGCTTGCACTGAATGGACCCACAAAGAGACTCTATGAGGAAATATAACGACTACGTTTCTTGTTCGTTTTAATTGATTTTGCTTATTAATTTTACAGAAAAAAATTTTCTATGTAATTTCGTTTACGTAAAATGAATTATACGTAATAATTTATTTTTCTAACGCGTTCGCCAAATTGTCAAAATATATGGTTCAAATATAATTTAAGATACAGTCCAAATACAACACAATCCCAAATAGTCTGTTATAACATAAGATACAGACAGCTCAGCGTAGTATCAAATACAGATAAACAGAAAGTCACAAATAAAGCATACAGTCATCCAACAGCACACAGAACATCCAGCTCCTTCCTTAAGGCTTTCCTCAGCTTACTGTTCTTCTGCTCACCCAAATAGATTGGGGTCATCACAGGTGTCAAACCACAGACACAACTCGGGTAAGTATTTAATAAACATGATTAGATAATCGACAGAAATTGAAATAACATCACAGACAATTAACGAATAAATCATCATTTATAAACAGAACCAGATTCATGAGAATTGATGCATGATTTCTTTGTTAAATGATGCATGTCTGAGATCTCAGGTTATCAACAATTTCTCAACATATGGTACCATAATCAAAATAGCCCCACCCACTCTAGTGGAAGCCTCACCCGCTTTGGTGGAATATATACCTCCGCTCTGAGGTTAAATGGTATCATAGTCAAGATAGCTCCACCTACTCTAGTGGAAGCCTCACCCTCTCTGGTGGAATATACCTCCGCTCTGAGGTCAAATGCAGATGAAATATGCAATGATTTGTCTTTATTTCATTTTCACCATTAATTTCCAATTTATTTCTCAAAGTCTCATATCTTGGCACCATAAAATTTTTTAGTCATCCATCAATATCAAAAATAAGTGCCCACAATTTTCTTAAGGAACTAGTCTTAACAATATATAATACAAATCTTTAATCATATATTCATGACCTAATTTCTAATAGAATAGATCATAGAAACTTTATCATAGTTCAACATCAAATGAATAATAAAATAACATACAGCATCATCAAGTTACAAAATTAATCTACAGCAACATAATAGAATAACATACAACAATCATTAAGTTACAAAATTAATATACAACAACATAATAAAATAACATACAGCAACATTTAGTTACAGAATTAATTTACAGCAACATAATAAATTATCATACAGTAATCATTAGTTGTAAAATTAATATACAGCAACCTTAAGTAATAAATTACAATTGTTACAACATCAAATAAAAGGATACAACAAGGTAATCCATGGCCACAAAATTTAAATAGTTAAGTTAATGAGTTACTTCCTTATTATTCTAAATTAATTAATTTTTAGGTTAGTTAAAATTATTTATCCAAATTATAACTCATGTATTATAGTAATTCATTGTGACATTTTAGCCAACATATGGTATACCAATTTTTAAAGTTTACAAAATAAGAAAGAACATAGCTTAATTCTAAAGAAATAGATGTTAAATTGACCTACCAATCATCTAATTCATGTGTATTAAATTACTTCCCGTACCTTGCTTCTTTGATTTTGAAATTCAGCAAGTGGTCCTAAGCCTTCCTAATCTTTACGTGAAGCTTTCAAGGGGTGGCCTTTTGTGTTTTGCTTTTATTTTTTTAGTGAAGGAATAAGTGAAAAGGATGTGTGGAAGGTGGGGTTACTGTCCGTGAATTGTTTGGGCTGTTATGGCTTTGTTTGTTTTTTTTTTTCAAAGTTGAAAAGGAGGCTGGCTGAATGGTTGTTTGTCCGTGCAAAATTCAGCTCCTTCATTTGGTCCCACCATGCTTTTATATAGGTTGTTTTCTTTTGCTTAAGTAAAAT
Organism: Glycine latifolia; assembly: GCA_013407115.1. Lineage (NCBI taxonomy): Eukaryota > Viridiplantae > Streptophyta > Magnoliopsida > Fabales > Fabaceae > Glycine > Glycine latifolia. The sequence goes on along the minus strand of QARZ01039877.1, from coordinate 15,836 downwards.
ATCACAAAACTTTCATCATGCCTTGCCTTTTTGGTTGGTCCAATAGGATTTCTTCTTGCCTCCCAACCGTCCAAGTGGCCTTGCTCCACAATTTTCTACAGCCTTCTACCTTATTCCATTGTAGTGCACGGCCAAGCTTGTTTTTGGAGCTAATTTTGTTTCAATTTTGGGCTTTTATGGCACAAACCGTAGAGTAGCTAAGTTATATGTTTTTAATGCTTTATTTTCTTAACATCTTTTCTTATATTAGTCATAAATATTTCTATAATTTATGAAAGCTTAATTTCAATTGTTTTCTTGGAAGTAATAATTTCTAAAATTGGTTAAAACTAGACTAAGTTGCAGTATGTTTTAGTAATTAATTTTGAGAGGTTTCTTAACTTCCTTTTAATGACTTTTCTAAATTTCTATTGGTTAATTTTGTTTTTAATTTGAAAAAGGTATAGACCATTTATTTAAGAGTCCATTCCTTCTATAATTAAAAGAAAATTCTCCAGATTGCACCTTTACTGTTTCTGTGTTTTTGTTAAACTCAGATTAGTCTGTATTCCATTCTTTTTGAGTTATTTTTCAAAATTTCTAAAAAATTCTATTTCATAGTTTTTCTTTACTAAGAGTGTTAATAATTCTTTGTCTAGAAGCCTACTAGACTTTTGTCAAGTTTCCATAATTCTACTGAGGTTTTCAGAGCTAAAAGGGTATTTTGGTCATTTGCACAGTTGTTCAGGGGCATTTTAGTCATTTACCCTAGGGACCTAACTGTCATTTGTGAAATTGTTCAAGGACATTTTGGTCATTTTTAACAATGTCAAGGGTATTTATGTCATTTATCTAGAAATGCATATTTATAAGAAAATGCACTTATATATTGAAATTTGAGGGTGTTACAGGAAATCTCACAGATAGTATCATTAGAGTAGTCTCTTATTATTTGGGTGTGTATTTCCTTAGACCAGAAGTTTTCACCTAGACTGTGTTCTAGAAGACATGCTTTGATCGTATACCTCGTCTGGCTGAAACATGGAGACACATAGGTATACCTTTGGGCATGTCCTGAAAGAACACGAGTCTAGGGTGACTAGCTGAAGGAATTCATGAAATCTCTGTGAGAGATTAGGTTATCTGTAAACCGGAGAAATCGGGATGACATTTATGGGACTCGGGAATCTATGCATAGTAAAAGAAATCATGAGATGATTTGCCTTTAGAGTCAGTAAAATTGGAGACTCCCTATTTCGTATTAAAGCTTACCCTAGACCGCAAGGGCTGATACGTTTCCTTATCCTAGGTTTTATGGGAAGGTAACCGAGATGAAAGGAAATACATACGGAAACCAAATAGATTTAATAGGATGATCTTGTCATTTACCTAACTAGTTCTAGGGTAACAAAGCATTGCAAGTGCTCTGTGTTGTCATTAAATGATTAGTGGCCTTGTTGGGCCCAAACTCATTTATGTCAGTAGCTATGTTGGGCCTAATGGGTCACACACTAACACTTTATTGTCATGACATTATAGCATTAAAGGTTTTGGGCCTAATAATGGTTGTTGGCCCAAGAAAGAGTTTGGATACCTATCTTAAAGAGAGAGGGGCGCACGAATGGAGTTAATGGGCTTGGATAGTCCAAGACATTATTAATTAATTTAAATAGTTAAATTAATTATCTAATATTTAAATTTGATAATTTAAATTTTGAATTTAAATATTTGAATTTAAATATGAATTAACTATAGTAGTTAGTTTCATATCAAAATGAGAAGATAAGAGCTAGATTTGAATTTGAATTCAACTAGAATCTTATCATGATCATGTCCTAGATTTTAGGAAGAATTTTGAGGGCTGATTATGGGCTTATACACGGCTGATATATGATTATCTTTTGGCAAAATTAAATCCCAAGTAATTGACTTGGTCTTAGGAAGATTAGATAGAAGGTTGTTGGAAATTTTGAAATGCAACAACTCTATCTTATCTTCACGCGTGGGATGCTTCATGATCAGATTTTGTGGTTAAAAATCTGACTCACACTCTTCTATAAAGTGTGCTATTGTGATCATAGTTCTCCAATAATTTGAGAGGAAAAACCCTAATCTACTTTCCTCTATTTTCACGTGCCCCTTTGTGTGAGTGTTGGCTGAAAATTCAGCCACCAATATCATCTATTGGTGAGCCTCTTAGATAAGTAAAAAAAACACTTTAAAACATAACCTTCTTCCTCTCCATTGGTGTGCCTAGCCTGCCTCTTTTGGTGTTTGTTGGTAGCCTTCAAGAAGTGTTCTTGAGTCTTGACAAGAAGTGGTGTGGATCAACATTAGAGGGCTTGTATCTTCAAGCCTATCCTTGATCATCAAATTTCGAATATAAACAAGGTAACATCTATGTCCTAAAGAATGATTCTTGTGTGGTATATGTGTTTCCGCTTTAAAAAAAATTTTGTTTTTCTCACATGCCTTCGGGCTTCAAGGCCATTTTCTTTCAAGTGGTATCAGAGCCAGGTTGCTTTACTATCGACGGGTGATGATACCTTGTTTGATATAATATGTTGTTTGTAATATGATTACGCTTCACATATATCTTTATGTGTTCATGGTTTTGTTTCTTTATGATTCTTTGTGAAAGATTTTAAACGAAATATCTTTTAAGAAAGGAATATGATTCAGCCATGATATATATATTCAAATGCATCATTTTTCTCCATAATTTTGTTTTCAAAATATATTCTATGCATGCCGTGGTCACATGAATAAAAATTAGGGTTCTTAATTTTGTTCATTTTGATCTTGTTATTTTTTGTTATAATGAATTGTTCATGAGCATAGCATAATATTTGTGTGACAAAATTTCTCATACAAGTCTAAGTATATAAATGGTTGATTGTATGGTTTAATTTTGTGTTCTTTGAGAAAGAATCAAATTTGAATTATGTATTTGGATGCATATTTCGGCCATTTGAGAAATAATAATATTGTGTGCTTGTTAGTTGTCTAACTTTAAAGTGCAGATATGGAAGGGGATGGTCATGGTGCCCGAATTTATATTTTGAATTTAAATGTTTTAAATTTGAATTCAAATTTTGTTTTAGTTTAAATTGGAGTTGTAATTTTGAATTTTAAATTTTGTGTATTCTTTTGTTCCTCCAAAGATGTATTGGAGTTTCTTTAATTATTTTGTAATTAGAAAAATTAGGCTAGTGGCGTTTAGGCATGGAAGATTTCATGATGGAGCTGCGGCCTAGGAGCAAGAAGAAAGAATGCACGAGCACCATGACTATCTCATATAAAATATGTTTTATATGCTTGTATGTTTTATTATGCATGTCCAAAAGTGACTAGTGTAATCTGATAGATGTTTGACATAGGATATGACTAGCATGATAATAGTACTTACACGTTTGATGAGACCCATTAAAATAAAAGAAACCCTTAAAAGTAATCAATTATTAAGCACATGATTACCTCCCACCACCAATGCCACTCGAAATTCCTCTACATGGTGCTGCGCCACAACTCAGTTGGGACCCACTGTTTCGTTGAATAAGAGCAGTATTAGAAGTGTGAGACACTTAAGGTGCTGGTTAGTGCATAACTGAATGCATGAGTTGCAGGCTCAGCCGGGCTTATGTATTTGGGGTAATAATGCCAGGTTGGTTGCATGAGATGCACCACTAAGGGGCATGTTATTTAAAGTCTTTAATAATTTGTTCTTATTTCATGACAATATATTGATTAGTTTATCTTTACATCTTCTCAGTTAATAGTATGACTAATCAACTGTTACTGTGCTCTATTCTCGATACGAACAAACTGAACGGTTCAAATTTTATGGACTGGTATCGGAACCTAAGAATTGTTCTTAGGGCTGAGAAAATCGCTTATGTCCTAGAAGGTAATTTACCCATAGCTCCTAAGGAAGGGGAAGCTAATTATGAGTTCTACGATATGGAAGCTCATAAGCAGCACATGAATGACAATACAATGGCAGTATGCATCATGTTGGCATCCATGTCGCCTGAGCTACAAAAGCAGCATGAGCATATGGATGCTCCCTGATATGCTGTTAACATATATAGTTTTTAGGATAGTTTTATTAGGAAAATAGGAAGAATAAAATGAATAAATGTGAGAATAAGTGTAGAATTCATTACTTTTATGTTTATCATTGATTATATGCTATTTTGATGTTTAGGGTCAAGAAAAGCAAGAAAAGAAGCAAAAGAAAGAGTCAACTGAGGCTGGAACTTCACGCTAACCGTGCTAGGGCCACGCCATTCGCACCAGAAACACTGGAGTCTCGCACCAGTCTTGCCAAACTCACGCCATTCCCACCAGAAGTACTAGAGGCTCGTGCCAGTCGCGCCAGATCTCGCGCCAGTCGCGTGAACGCTACGGGATTTCAAAGTTAGCTTAAAGATAACATAAGAATGATGGGTTTTTAGGGTTTTATAACCTAGGTATAAATAGAACCTTGGCAGGACACATTAGAGAAGGAGAAGACACTGAAAAACAGAGAAAAGAAGGGAAGATCAAAGGAAAAAGATTCAAGGCCAAGAAGAAGCAAGAAGAACAAGAAGGAGGCAAGATTGAGGGTTTGTAACTCTGCATACCTTAGCTTCTTCCTTTTCTCCTTTCTTCACATTGTATTAGGCCAGACATTATTATGTCTGGCTAAATCCTTTGTAATTATGGTGTAGCCAAAAGCCAATGTGAACTCTGTGTCTCTTGAATTGAGTTTAATAAAGTTTCTTATAATTGTTTCACTCTACTTTATTCTTTCATTATTATATCTAATTAGACTTGATCAATTTATTAGGTTATTTAGGGCTATAATTCACAATAGAAATATTGGGGTTTTAGTTTCTGAACGCAGTAGAGTGACAGTTGCGATATTACCTAGGGATAGGGATAAAGGACTGCAGATTCTTGTTATGCTATCTTCATGCTTAATCTAAAGGGAATTACTAAAGAATTAGGATTCTTAACTTAGGTTAAAGGGTTAAATGACCGAGGAATCAAGGTTTAGCTATATTATAAAGCATAAATCTGAATAATTACATTAAATAGCGTTAAATTATCAATTCAATTACATAGAGTGAACTGCGGTGATTGTGCTTTGCCATAATTATTCTTAAGTCTTGATCAATAGTTAAATTACATTGTTTTTGATATTCTGTTATTTACAATAATTAAATTCAAACTACAATCCAACTCTTTCAACAATTTTATTCCTTTTCCAATATTAAGAATCATAAATTACAATTGACATTAGTGCCTCAATCCTCGTGGAGACGATACTTTCTTATCACTTTATTACTTGGAACGATCGGTGCACTTGCCGTGTCGCAACACTCCCTCTATCATCTTGCATCTCAAGGAGTTGTATGATGTTAAAGGCAGACATGAGAGGTATGAGGCCTCTCGAGAATTGTTCTCGTATAGGATGTCTGAGAGCATGAGTGTGAGCAGTCATGTTCTTAAGATGATTGGGCTCATTTAGAAGCTAGGAAATCTAGGCTTCGTGATGGATGCCGAGCTAAGTAAAGACTTAATCCTCACATCTCTGCCACCTTCCTTTAGTCAATTCATTATGAATTATAACATGCATGGGATGCTTGTGAGCTTGCCTGAGTTGTTAAGTATGTTAACAACTATTGAGGTGTCTATCAAAAAGGATAAGACACACTCTCTTCTGATTGGTGGGCCTAATAAGGCCAAGGGTAAGGCTAAGGAGCCTGCAAAAGGAAACTCCCTTAAGCCCAAAGGAAAACCCAAGAAGAAGAAGGGCAACAAGAAGGGTAAGAGTGCACCTAAGGACAAAAGCGATGTTGTGTGCTTCCACTGTGGCAAGACTGGCCATTGGAAGAGAAACTGTCCAGACTACCTGAGGAGTGTGAAGGACAAGAAACATAGTGTTGCTTCTGGCTCAGGTATTTACATGATTGAGATCAATTATTTTTGTGGTAATCTGACTTCATGGGTATTAGATACCGGTTGTGGTTCTCACATCTGCAATATGTTGCAGGTACTTAAGAGTTCCAGGAGATTGGAGAAGAATGAGGTTGACCTCCGCGTTGGTAATGGAGCAAGAGTTGCTGCTCAAGGTGTTAGAGATACAGACCTCATTTTGCCTACGGGCCTTTTATTGCATTTGAATAATTGCCTTTATGTTCCGGGCATTTCTAGAAACATTATTTCAATTTCTTGTTTAGAACGATATGGTTTTTCTTTTACTATTAGGAATGATACATTTTCTATCATTATGAATGATATGGTTTATGCTACTGCTTCTTTGGTAAATGGCTTATATGTTTTAGAAACGGGAACAGAAGTTCTCAATGTGAATGTGAAACGACCTAGGACAGATAATCAATCTTATCTGTGGCACTGTAGACTAGGGCACATAAATGAAACAAGATTGTCTAGGATGCATGCAAATGGATACCTAGATTCCATGGATTTGGAATCCTATGGACAATGTGAATCTTGTCTAAAAGGGGAAATGACTCGTCATAAGCCCAAAGGGCTTAGAAGTCATAGGACTAGTGAGTTATTAGAACTCATTCACTCTGATGTTTGTGGCCCAATGTCTATAGAGGCTAGAGGAGGATACTCCTATTTCATTACCTTTACGGATGATAAATCGAGATTTGGGTATGTTTACCTGATGATATATAAATTCGAGACCTTTGAAAAGTTCAAGGAGTATAGGAATGAAGTGGAGAAACAGCGTGGAAAAATGATTAAGACATTATGATCAGATCGTGGTGGTGAATATCTGAGCCATGAGTTTCAGGATTATCTGAGAGAGAATGGAATTCTCTCGCAGCTTACTGCACCTTACACACCACACCAAAATGGTGTTTCCGAAAGGAGAAACAGAACCTTGTTAGACATGGACAGGTCTATGATGAGTGAGACTCAACTTCCAAAATCGTTTTGGGGATATGCCTTAGGCACGGCGGCATACCTTCTAAATAGGGTACCGTCTAAATCTATTCAAACCACTCCATATGAGATATGGAATGGTAAGAGACCCAACCTGAGTTATCTCAGAGTATGGGAATCGCCAACATATGTCAAATCGTTGACATCAGACAAACTTAGTGCTAAAAGCACTAAATGTCTATTTGTTGGGTATCCCAAAGGTACTAAGGGATACTACTTTTACTCATTGGACGAACACATGGTATTTGTGTCCAAAACTGCTGAATTCCTTGAGAAAGATTTACTCTCTCTCAAGGAGCCAGTGGGCGTAAAATTGATCTTGAAGAAGTTTAAGGACCACAAGAACAGATTGAGGAACCCGAGTCTGCACCGCAGGCGATGTTCTCCAATGGAGAAGTAAACACACAACTTCGTAGGTCTACTAGAGTCATCAATCCACCTTAGAGGTATGGTTTGTGATTGAGAATCAACAAACCGTATAGGATAATGAACCAAGTAACTATGAGGAGGCAATCAAGGACGTTGACTCCTCTAAATGGCTAGAAGCCATGAAATCTGGAATAGATTCGATGTATCAAAACAAGGTATGGACCTTGGTTCCACAACCGCAAGAAAAAATTCCTATCAGTAATAAGTGGGTCTTTAAGAGAAATACTGATGCAAATGGCAACGTTCAAACCTATAAAGCTAGGTTGGTTGCGAAAGGATATCGTCAAAGACAAGGTATTGACTATGATGAGACTTTCTCACCCGTTGCCATGATCAAATCTATTAGGATCATGCTTGCCACAACAACATATCACGACTATGAGATTTGGCAAATGGATGTCAAAACTGCCTTCTTGAATGGATTCTTGAAGGAGAAAGTTTACATGACATAACCTGAAGGTTTTGAATCCAAAGGCCAAGAACATATGGTATGCAAGCTGCAGAGGTCGATATATGGGCTAAAACAAGCATCACGAAGTTGGAATATTCGTTTTGATGAAATCGTTAGGAGTAACAGATTCATTAAGAACGAGGATGAACCTTGTGTTTACATGAAGGATAGTGGGAGAAATGTTGTTTTCTTAGTACTCTATGTAAACGACATACTACTAATAGGAAATGATATCCCCACATTACAAACAACTAAAGACTGGCTTTCAGAAAGCTTCAGCATGAAGGGAAGCGACCTTTATACTTGGTATAAAGATCTATAGAGATAGATCTAAAAGGCTGCTGGGATTATCTCAATCCACGTATATTGACAAGATGCTAAGAAGGTTTAGCATTGAAGGGTCGAAAAGGGGTTTTCTTCCCGTCAATCATGGGGTACATCTTTCCAAGGCTATGTGTCCTAAGTCGCAGCTTGAGAAAGACCACATGAGTGGAATTTCATACGCTTCGGCTATTGGGTCCATCATGTATGCCATGATATGTACAAGACCAGATGTCTCATATGCTTTGAGCAGTATGAGCAGATACCAGTCAGACCCTGGAGAGGGTCACTGGATAGCAGTCAAGACCATCCTTAAGTACTTGAGAAGAACTAAGGATGCGTTTCTGGTCTATGGTGGGGTAGATGAGCTTTCATTGAAAGGATTCACTAACACTAGCTTTCAGAGTGACAAAGATGACTGCAAGTCACAGTCAGGGTTCATATTCACCTTAAATGGTGGAGCAGTATCTTGGAAGAGTTCCAAGCAGGAGACTATAGCAGATTCTACAAAAGAAGCTGAGTACATAGCCGCTTCAGAAGCAGCCAAGGAGGTCGTCTAGATCAAGAAGTTCATATCTGAACTACGGGTGGTTCCAAGCGTGGATGAGCCCATACAGTTGTATTGTGACAACACTGGGGCCATTGCGCAGTCAAAGGAACCTAGATCTCATCAAAGATCTAAGCACGTGCTTCGCAGATATCACCTGATTAGAGAAATCATTGATAGGATGGATGTAAAGATGGATTATATTCCCACGGATGATAACTTAGACGACTCTCTGACAAAGGTTGTTTCTCAGAGAAAACATGATAGTCATTATGAGGCTTTGGGTTTACGACTTAGGTCTGATTGGCTCTAGGCCAAGTGGGAGATTGTTAGTATATGGATGTCCTAGAGACAATCTTTTCATTAGATCAGGACGTACATGTATTTTTCATATTGTTATGAATAAATTATAAGCGCTCTTTATCTTGTTTCATATTCTGTCTCGATATCATTATTAATATATGAGTAACTGGATAAAACCCTTGGAATAGAATAGGTATCTCTTGAATATCAGTGATGGGATCACGATCATGAGGATTCAATGATACCAGATGTCTACTCCTAAATTTTAAGTTCCTAGTCTAGAGACACTGAGAATGGGGATCAGCGATCTCGGGTAAGACTAGCATGGCTTAACTACTTGTATGCAGATACAAGGTAAAGACCTCATGAGCTATAGCCATGGAGATGTCTTAGCTAAAGTCGTGGGTGGACCTATAAGGGTATAGCTCGCACTAAACGGACCCAGAAAGAGACTCTATGAGGAAATCTCACAGATAGTATCATTAGAGTAGTCTCTTATTATTTGGGTGTGTCTTCCCTTAGACCAGAAGTTTTCACCTAGACTGTGTTCTAGAAGACATGCTTTGATTGTATACCTCATCTGGCTAAAACATAGAGACACAAAGGTATACCTTTGGGCATGTCTTGAAAGAACATGAGTCTAGGGTGACTAGCTGAAGGAATTCGTCAAATCTCTGTGAGAGATTAGGTTATCTGTAAACCGGAGAAATCAGGATGACCTTTACTGGACTCAGGAATCTATGCATAGTAAAAGAAATCATGAGATGATTTGCCTTTAGAGTCAGTAAAATTGGAGACTCCCTATTTCATATTAAACCTTACCCTAAACCGCAAGGGCAGATACGTTTCCTTTCCCTAGGTTTTATGGGAAGGTAACCAAGACGAAAGGAAATACATACGTTTCCATCTATATCAGTTCCTATACCACCCCCTGTACCTGTACCGATACATGCAGGTGGACCTTCTTCTAGCACCAGTTCTGATGTGCAGCAGCCTTCTATCCCTCTTCCATTTCCTCCTAGATCTATCCCAAACAAAAAGATGGAAGAGGTGGATAAGGAAATATTGGAGATCTTCAAGAAAGTAGAAGTCAACATACCTTTGCTTGATGCCATCAATCACATTCCGAAATATGCAAAATTCTTGAAGGAGCTGTGCACTAATAAGAGGAAGAGGAAGATGACTGGAATTGAAAGAGTCAGCATGGGTAGAAATGTGTCCTCTATGGTAGACAAATCTGTTCCTCACATGCCTGAGAAATGTGAGGACCCGGGTACCTTCTGCATACCTTGTGTTATTGGTAATAATAAATTTGATAAGGCCATGCTAGATTTAGGTGCTTCTATAAACGTTATGCCTATGTCTATTTATAAATCTATGTCTCTTGGCCCTTTGCAACCTACGGGTGTGGTGATACAGTTAGCAAATAGAAGTGTTGCACACCCCACTGGTTTTATTGAGGATGTCTTGGTTAGGGTAGGAGAACTGATTTTCCCTGCCGATTTCTATGTGCTTCATATGGAGGAGGGATTCTCCCATGGTTCTGTCCCACTCATTTTAGGCAGACCATTTTTGAAAACAGCCCGAACTAAGATTGATGTGTATGCTGGTACATTATCTATGGAATTTGGTGATATTGTTGTCCATTTTAACATTCTTGATGCCATGAAACATCCATCTGATAATCATTCTGTTTTCCGTGCTGAGATTCTTGATGATGTTGTTGATGAGTATGTTTCTGATTCTTATTCTTTCTATGATACAAAACAATGTTTTCTATCTGATCTTTACACTTCTCTTGCATGCATAGAACCTGAAGATGAATCTGATAATGATTCTAACTTTGATTTTCAATCTGAACCTGTGTCTCATTTTGATTCCTGTTCTGAGATTAATTCTGATGTATTGGGAGTTGTACCTCTGGATATAAATTCTTTAGAGTCAGAATGCACTAACCATGTTTCAGGAAGTACACAAGAATCTGACTTGCAGGTTGAGGTACAGGCTGTGGAACCCATTCTTCTTCCCTCTCTGGTTCCTTCCTCTGATCAGCCCACCCCCATTCCAGAATTAAAACCCTTACCGGAAAACCTCAAGTATGCCTACTTGGAGAGTGATGAGAAGTTGCCAGTGATCATTTCCACTTCCCTTGATGCTGTTCAAGAGGACAGGTTGTTGCAAGTTTTGAAAAAGCATAAGAAATCCATTGGATGGACCCTGGCAGATATACCTGGTATTAGCCCATCCACTTGCATGCATAGAATATCATTGGAGGATGGATCTAAACCCGTCAGACAGCCACAGAGGAGACTCAACCCGGTGATTTTGGATGTAGTGAAGAAGGAGGTGACCAAGCTTCTTCAGGCTGGGATCATTTATCCTATCTCTGACAGTCAGTGGGTGAGTCCAGTCCAGGTGGTCCCAAAGAAGACAAGCCTCACTGTTGTAAAGAATGATAAGGATGAGCTTATCCCAACCAGAGTGCAAAACAGTTGGAGAGTCTGCATCGACTACCGAAGGCTGAATCAAGCAACACGAAAAGATCATTTTTCGCTACCATTCATTGACCAAATGCTTGAGCGTCTGGCAGGTAAATCTCATTACTGTTTCCTTGATGGTTTTTCTGGTTATTTTCAAATCCATATTGCTCCTGAGGATCAGGAGAAAACCACATTCACCTGTCCCTTTGGCACTTTTGCCTATAGGAGGATGCCTTTTGGCCTGTGTAACGCCCCTGGTACCTTCTAGCGGTGCATGCTTAGCATATTCTCTGATTTTCTTGAAAATTGCATAGAGGTGTTTATGGACGATTTTACTGTGTATGGATCTTCTTTTGACACATGTTTAGATAGTTTGGATAAAGTACTTAATAGATGCATTGAAACTAACCTTGTTTTGAATTTTGAGAAATGTCATTTCATGGTAGAACAGGGAATAGTTTTAGGGCATATCATTTCTAGTAAGGGCATAGAAGTAGATCCTGCAAAAGTATCTGTTATTTCACATCTGCCTTACCCCTCTTGCGAGCGAGAGGTTCGTTCTTTCCTTGGCCATGCAGGGTTCTACAGGCGTTTTATCAGAGATTTCAGCAAGAAGGCCCTTCCGCTATCCAATCTGCTGCAAAAAGATGTAGATTTCATTTTTGATGATAGTTGCAAGAAGGCGTTCGATCACCTTAAGGAAGCATTGACTACCACTCCTATCCTCCAGGCACCTGACTGGACAGTCCCGTTTGAATTGATGTGTGATGCATCCAATTATGCACTGGGGGGCTGTCCTAGCACAGAAAGTTGATAAGCTGCCTAGGGTGATATATTATGCTTCCAGGACTTTGGATGCTGCCCAAGCAAACTACACCACTACCGAGAAAGAGCTTCTTGCTATTGTGTTTGCTCTTGATAAATTTAGATCATATTTGCTTGGTTCTCCTGTTATTGTTTATACTGACCATGCAGCTCTAAAGTACCTGTTGAAAAAGACTGACTCAAAACCTAGACTGATCAGATGGATGCTCTTGCTCCAAGAATTTGATTTGGATATCCGTGACCGGGGTGGAGCTCAGAATTTGGTGGCAGACCATCTCAGCAGAATTGAAGGAGCTGAGGATAAGGCTGAGGTGTTGCCCATCCAGGATAACTTTCCTGATGAAAACCTTTTAATTGTTTCTTCTGTTTCTGTTTCTAACCCCACCCCTTGGTTTGCAAATATTGTAAATTATCTAGTTGCTTCTGTTTTTCCTCCCTTGGCATCACGAGCTCAAATTGATAAACTTAAGAGTGATGCCAAGCATTATATTTGGGATGACCCATATTTGTGGAAGTTGTGCAGTGACCAGGTTATTAGGAGATGCATACCAGATCATGAGATTAATTCAGTCCTGCAGTTCTGTCATTCTTCCGCAGTAGGTGGCCATCTTGGTATACAGAGGACAGCTCGCAAGGTTCTTGATTGTGGATTTTACTGGCCTACCATCTTCAGAGATGCGGCAAAGACCTGTAGCACTTGTGAGCAGTGTCAGAGAGCAGGAGGATCCCTTACATGGAGACAACAGATGCCTCAGCAACCTATGCTATTCTGTGAGGTGTTTGATGTCTGGGGTATTGATTTCATGGGTCCCTTTCCTGTTTCTTTTGGTTTTTCCTACATCCTTTTAGCTGTTGATTATGTTTCAAAATGGGTGGAAGCCAGAGCCACTAGGACTAATGACGCTCGGGTTGTTGTAGATTTTGTTCGATCTAACATATTTTGCAGGTTTGGAATACCCAGAGCCATCATTAGTGATCAAGGCACCCATTTTTGCAATAGATCCATGCAGACTTTGCTAAAGAAATATGGGGTTGTGCATCGAGTCTCTACACCATACCACCCCCAAACTAATGGGCAAGCTGAAATTTCAAACCGAGAAATCAAGAGAATCTTCGAGAAAATTGTCCAGCCCAACAGAAAAGATTGGAGTATAAGGCTGGACGATGCTCTTTGGGCGCATAGGACTGCCTACAAAGCACCCATAGGAATGTCTCCTTATCGGGTTGTCTTTGGCAAGGCATGTCATCTACCTGTTGAGATTGAGCACCGAGCCTATTGGGCTGTGAAGACCTGCAACTTCTCCATGGATCAAGCTGGTGAGGAAAGAAAGTTGCAGCTAAGCGAACTAGATGAGATCCGCCTTGAAGCTTATGAGAACTCAAAGTTCTACAAAGAGAAGACCAAGAAGTTCCATGATAGCATGATAGCTAGGAAGGACTTCGAAGTTGGCCAGAAAGTTCTCTTGTACAATTCTACGCTCGGACTCATGGGTGGTAAGTTACGATCAAAGTGGATTGGACCTTTTGTTGTTACTAATGTTTATCCTTATGGTACAGTTGAAATCCAAAGTGAGTCCACAGGCAAGAGCTTCAAGATCAATGGACACCGTCTTAAGCCATTCCTCAGCAATCCTTCCTTGCTGGATGCAGTTGTGGAGGAGATATCTCTGCTTGACCCTGACTCCCTTCCATCTTCCACTACACCTTAGGGAGTTTTCTTTTCTTTCTCCTCCTTTACTTTTATCACACTTGTCCATACTTATTGCATTATTCTGATTGCTCTGATCTTTTGTTTGTGCCACATTGGGGACAATGTGCAATTTAAGTGTGTGGGGGGGGGGGAGATTCTTTTTTTTTGTTTTCCTTTTTGTTAGTTTTAATTCTTATTATGTTGTGTTTGCGTATAGTTTTGCATTTTCTTTTTGATTTCTGGGTTTTGAATTGGTTTTGGCATTTACTTCACTCTTAGATAAGAGTTGCTTCATAGTATATGGTTTGGTATCCATGTTTTTCTCTACTTTGAAAGATGATTATGAAGTTTGAAAGGTTGATTTAATTGTGACAGTTATACCCGGTGTGAGGATTTGAGCCACTATCTGTTCTTTCATGTGTGTTATGCCTCTTGATTGCTTGCACAGTTGCCTTGTCTTGACTCTGTTTGATATATCTTGGTTCTCATGCATGTTTGGATATGATTAAGGCATTCTTGTTTTGATAAGCCCTGGGCCAAATAAGCTTATCCTGAATTTAATTCCTTTGATAACCCCGTTGAGCCTAATTCCCTTTTTATTGTTTGAAGCCCATTACAAGCCTTAAGTGAAAAACAATTATTACCTTAACCTTAGGGAACTTTGGAGCTTTGGAATTGTTTTGGGAATAAGTGCGGGGGTGCATGCACATTGTTTTTGATGATGCCTCTGGCTTGTTGGTTTACTCTGATGTTCAGCTTATCCTTCATATTTTTATGCATAGTGCTATCTCAGTATCGCAATTTCAGTATTCACAAAAAAAAAAAAAAAAAAAGAAGAAGAAGAAAGAAAAAGATGAAAAATCCTATAAAAAAGTGGTTCGGTTTGTTTGAAAATAAATATTCAAAGAAAAGTTGTTGTGTTGAAGCAAAGGAAAAAGGAATGGTGTTAGAGGATTATTAGAGATCTTTGGGTTTGCTCTTGTGCCTACTTGCTTATTCCCCATTGCTCCTCTGGTTCCTCTGGTTTGCAGCTACTTATCCCATATTTTATTCCCTACCATGTCCTTGACCACATTACAACCCTGAAAAGACCTTTTGATCCTTATATGCATGTTTATTGAGTGTTGATTGTAGAGGCATGCCAAGTCTATCTGTTGCTTGTTTTCATGAGTGCTTTGAGAGTATACAATTGCCTAAATACTTGAGAGATACAGTGTGATACAGTGCATCTGGTAAGGTTCTGTTGCTTTTAATTCACCTCTTGAGCGGATTGATTGTCTTGCTAAGTTTTGAATGCTTGGATACATTCCATAAGTGTGTAGTTTCTCTGACTCTTTGGGTGTTTGAAATTGTCAATTCCATTTTCTTTTCCCAGTATTCATTAAGGATTGTGCGGAACTATTTATTTTACAGTGTGTCTTCGTGTCTTTGTGTTTTCTTTTTATTTCTTTCTGTTATGTCACTTTCTTTAATGTCTTTAGAATTGTTCCTTGCTTTACTTTTGGATTTTGCCTAGGAGTGCAAAAGGCTAAGTGTGGGGGGTTTTGATGAGTCACCTTTTTACCTATATTTCCTCATCTTTCTGTACTCATTTTAATCCCTGATTTGGCTTTAATCGTTTATATTCCGCACTGTTCTCATTTAGGATTTAATTGGACCGATAATTCAGATTTTAGCGAATTTGGATTTTCTAAGTTTAATTATTCCAATTTTTATTTTCAGGGCAATTTAATAATTAAATGAGCTTGGAATTATTTCGTGGACTTGAAGATTGGATTACGTCGTCAGCATTAATTTTCCGCAACAGCATTTTATTTTCGTTTTATTTTCGCTTTAGTGAATTTTGGG
>QARZ01039876.1:44274-55515 GCA_013407115.1 Glycine latifolia | reverse complement strand
CTTTCGAAAGTGCGGCGCTACTGGCGTGAATCCTCACGCCAATAGCGTGAGGTCTTCGAGACTTCAGGCTTGATCCAGGCTTCTCACACGCTGATGGCGTGGTTGTCAAGCTAATAGCGTGAACTGATCGAGTCAATTGGCTTGGATTCGTCTTCTTCACGCGGATCGCGTGGATTCCATGCTGATAGCGTGGATCATTCGAGAGCACAGCCTTCATTCCCTGCATCTGACGCTGATAGCGTGAGATCCCGCGCTGATAGCGTGGGACTTCAGACTTGGTTTTCTTCATTTGCTTGAGTTTCCTCCTTTTTTGCCTGTAAAATGCTTAAATGGTATGGAAATTAATTCAAGGCAATTAAAATATTAAACTAACCTAATTCTATTCCATTTCTTATATATTTAATTAAAATTTATCCTAAAACTATACTAAAAACTAGATGTGTTTGCAACACATCAGGAGACAATACTTTCAACCTTCACGCTAACCGCATGGAACATGGCGCCATTAACGCCACTTATTCGAATCCAAGGGCCACATTTACAATTAGGGCACTAATCGCGTGGAGTCCCACACTACTCGCGCCACATATTCGAATCCAGGTTACAATAATAGACTCCCACGCTAATCGCGTGGTTGACTGCGCCATCCGCGCGAAGGATTCAAACTTGAGTAACCAACTGAGCCTTCTCACTCTAATCGTGTGGATGATGGCGCTACTCGTGCCACAGGTTCGAAAGATTATTTCTTTATTTACATGTCATGTGGATCGCGCTAGACGCGGCACGAGTAGCGCGAAGGCATCATTCTAGTTTTTAAAAAGGGAAACTCGAACCAAAAATCGCGCCCCTTATTTTTCTCCCAAAAATTTCTCCCATTTCCCCCAACCTCATTCAATCCCAGTCAATCTCAGTCCATACATTGCACTTTAAAACATTCAATTCATCCATTATAAAACCATAAACCTCATTTTCATTAGTGATTCAACCTCCTTTCACCATTGTTGCTCAAGCTTGGGTTTCGTTGAAGCTTTCATTCATATCACTGCATTGAGGCTCAATGGCTGGCGAAAAGGTACGTTTCTTCATTGTTCAAAGTTCATAGAATGCATAGGGAGCAGTTGTTAGTGGTGAGGCTGAGGTATAAGTCTTGAAGAGGATGAATGGATTTGCAGCCCACGCTACTAGCGCGGGCACTGGCACGGTTAGCGTCAGCTGGAAATCTCTGGTGTTCAAATGAAATTTGGGAATTGTGTTGAGACTAGGTTTGGGGCAAGCACATGTTTGATTAAGTCCGATTTTGGTTTTGCTAGAGGATGCTAGGTTTCTATTTTATATGCATATCCAATTTTCCATAACTACATTCATCTTTGGTTCTTTAATCTAAACTTAGAAATCATGTTGAACTGAAATTCATGTATGTTTGGATCTGGACTTGGATTGTCATTGTTTAGAATTGTGGGTTAGTTCAATTGGTTAATTTAATCCTGGCTGCATGATACTTGAGATTGTGTTGTAGTTATGAATGATCAATCATGATTATTGTGGCATTTCACATGACTACATCATTATTGTTTAGAATTTTGATTGACCTAGACCTTATATGCTTGTTTGAATATTGACTTGGGTTACATTTTCGAAGTTGGGTTTGGGTTAACTGAATTACTTGAGATTATTGTTGTGAGATTGGTATGAGTTATATATATATGTTCTTGCAATTAAATTTGTGGATTAGGACGGAGTCACATTGTTTTTGTTGCTAGTATAGTACTGATTGGTTGAGGCGATTTGCTCACAGTTGAAGTTGATTGATTGAATAGAATTTAGTAACCCCTTCTATTAGTGAGTAATGGTTGTGAACATGAATTGTGATCAAGGATAGCGTAGGGGATTGAGATAAACAACTTAGAGATATTAAATAAGCTAAATCTGGGAATTCTAATTGAGCGAATACTTTGTTTATACTTGTGTGCATGCTGATTTTGGGGGTTACCTTATTATGTGGATGGGTTCACTTACTTTGGAATTGTTTAATTAAGACATGAGATCCCTTGTTTGATATCATTGTTGATGTGAGGTAGATGTTATCATGAATCCAATTGATTATATGTACATTCTGGGGGGGAATTGCAAGTGTGGATTTTGATTAACTTGATGTTTTATGTGTGCTTATTTGATATTGACTATGCAGCACCATATTAGAATTGCATGTGAATTTTTTACTTTCATTGATACGAGTGAATTTTGTACATGAGTATGATAAGCACATTGAGCATGCAGTTTAAAAATCTGACACTTTTAAGGTTAAGACAATTGGATTTTGAAAAAGAGAGAACCACCATGTTTGCTTTTGCCTGTATTTTGTTCTTTAGTGTGATGAGCATGCATGATATAGGTGTGGTTAATACGAGCACAATCACTTGTTGAGAATTGTAGTTCTGCACTAGTTTAAATTGATGATGATGTTGAGGGTAGGATCTAATATTAAATCTGGGAATTATTGGTTAGGTACATTCGTGAAAAATGCTGATTTTGTGGTGATTTTTTCCTATTTACTTAATCTGATTGTGGCATTTTGTGAGATGAATGGATCTAAATCTGGGAATTTTCAAAGTCTAGTATTCATATCATTTTTGTATTACAAATTCATTTTGAACCATATGAGTTTATTTGATATTTTCTGAGTTTCAGGGTAAATAAATAGAGAAGGGCAAGAAGAAGAGCACAGTTGCATCTGGCAGCAAGCGGGCTTGCATTTCCGGTTACGACGAAGCCCGTTTCCGTTCTTTGGAGTGCCAAGAACTTTTTGATAAGTGGTACTTGCCCAAGAAGATCATCCCAGAGAAGAAGATCTTATGGGAATCTCTACCTAAGGACTCCCCGATCCTAGAGGTGATCACCAGGAGGCAATGGCAGCAATTGGTGAGCTTTCCTGAGCCGAGCTCTATTCTAAAGGAGTTTCTGGCAAACGTCGATAGAGAGATAGTTGCTGAAAGAAGGATCAGCTGGATGCGGGGAGTCCAGGTTCCTTTTGACCACTAGACTATAGAGAGATTCCTAGATACCAGCTACTCTCCCTTCTCCCGCTGCGAGTTCGCCAAACTCTTTTTTAGGATGCAGCCTGACGTCTACAGTAAGATGTACAGGGATGATATGCCTCCGCTAGCCGATCGGATCAGACATGGGATTACACGTTTATACACAGCCTGGAAGACGAAGGCCAGCTTAGACTACGTGCTCGAGAAGCTGAGGAAACACGATTTAGTGAGCGATGCAGCTTTTTGGCACCAGTTTGTGAACCACACAGTCATTCCTTCCACAAACATGACTGATGTGAATCTGGAGTGAGCCACCCTCTTATACGTGCTACGGGGTGAAGGTAATCTTTTTATGTCTTACATTTTGTCCAGCAGGATCCTCCACATGATTCAGGACGGCACTAGTAAGTCCTGGCTGGGCCATTCTTCCCTCATCTCGCATTTGTTCCACCGAGCTGGTGGAGAGATCCCTAACGAGGAGCTGATGGATGTTCGGATTGCTTCTGTCATGAGCCACAAGACCTATTTAGATGCGATAGAGAACGCCATGGAGGAGCAGTTGATCAGAGCTTCTAAGCTATCTGTAGAGGAGCTCGCGCTAGGAGTCCACGTGGGGTACCTGATCTTGATGACCCTCAGCCATAGGCTCCTGCCTTACCTCCACCATAGCATACTTCATCTTCTTCTTCTACACGGAGGGCACCCAGACACGAGCTGGTCTATAAGGACTCCCCCAGCTACATTTTCATTCAGACTCAGTTGGAGTATTAGACCAGGTTGTTGGAAGACCTTGCTAGACAGCGGGGTGTTGATTACGTAGTATACCAGCCTCAGGATCCACGTGCACCACCATCTTCTCATCCGCCAGTTGGACACAGATCACCGACACCTCCAGTTCCTACTCCTCCAGGACCCTTCAGCCCTACAGAGCCAACAGCAGACCACCCTGACCCATCTCAAGCTGCTGAGGATAAGACGATGGAAGGAGAGGAGTGATAGACCAGGACTATTTAGTTTTTCGTGTTTTTGATTTTATTTTTCTTGTTTTTAAATTTCAGTACCTTTACATTACTGCAGTTAAACACTTGAATGCTTGATGAATTTGTGGTAGTTGTTCTATGATTAAATTGATTGTGAGTGTGTTCTGTTTGGATTAATGTTTCGTTTTGGTTGTAATTTCTCAAATAATGCATACGTGATTGAGTATTCTAGTAGCGCATAATCCTTTTTAGTTGTTGCTGGGGACAACAATTTTCTAAATCTGGGAATGGGGCGCATACGTATTATTTGAAGAATCACATTCAAGAGACAAAGGATGTCTAATAGAAAATTTTGTTTTAGTGTCTTTAATTGTTAAGTTTTAGTAGTTTTAAATTTTAGTCATTAGTTTAATTTTAGTTAATTGATGGAATAAGGTGTTAGAAGTATATTTTATACATCTCAGAATTAGAATTGTTGAAATCAGTTATCAAGTGGATATTTCTGTCAGAAAGCATGAGTGAGATGAAATATGGCATGGATTGCAGGAAACATGATTGGAATTGTGATTGTTGGTATGTTGATGTTCATTTTGAAATAAGAAATGATGCTTGATATGAAGTTAACAGAGTCTAGCTTGAGACTATAGCTTGTGAGGATTGAGCCTATACAGAATTATTTTTGAATGAGAGACCTCACTTTGATAGTACTCTAGAACTTGCTCTGTTTCTCTGGATGCATGTATATGCTGATATGATTAAGGCAGTTTATTTTTTGAAGCTAGGGCCAAATTGACTTACCTTCAGTTTTTCCATTGCTACCCATTTGAGCCTAAACCTTTTTCATTCATATACCTGACATTTAGGATAGATACCTTGACTACCCTATTTGAGATTGGAGGAAGAAAGAATTAGAACCAAGACCACTAGATATTGGAAAACAGGAAGATGAATGCCCAGAGGAAAGAAAAGAAAGGGTAAGAGGAAAGACAAAGTTACCCAAGAAGATAATTATGGTTGGGTGTTGAAGTGCCAACAGAACAGATCTGGCAAAAAAACCAAATCTAGTGAATAAGTCAGTTGGGAAATAACAAGTCTGAAATACCAGCTGGTGGATCTAAATGCATTTCCTCATTAGGAGATGAGAGTGAATAAGTTATATTTTGTCTGAGTGGACTTGGGGAATTTCTATCTAAATCCAATCTCAACTTAGCTACTATCCAAAAATCTTCCTACCCCTAAGTCAGGCCAAGTTACAACCTTATAAAGACCTTTTGATCAGTTGTGCATGCATTTATGTTTCTTATCTTCAGGAACTTGAGAATATGATCAAGCTTATGGTAGTGCTATAACTGTGTTGGATTGAGTGATTATAATAACCCTTATACACTTGAGTGTTGAGTGAATTACATATATCTTGGTGAGGAGTACTCAAGTGAAACTCTTACAGTTAATGGAATTGAAAAGTGTTGTTGAGATTTTGATGTGGAAATCGATTGTACTAAGCATTGTGATTCTAGGATTGTTAAATGTGATGTTATGTTTGATTATTGATCCTTGTTTTCCATCTTGAAATTCTTTTTATTGCTGAGGACAACAATATCTAAATCTGGGAATTATTTGATATGCTGCTAGCATATGTTAGTTTTTAGGATTAATTGATCAATAATTCATTCAATAATTAGTAATATAGGCTAAAATTAGTTAGGTTTATTTATTTATTGTTATTATCTCATCTTATTATGATTTTTGGTTAATTAGGAACCAACAAGAGAGGAAAAGAAGCAAAAAGGAGCATTATGGCTTTTCAAACATGTCACGCGATCCGCGCCAGCATCCACGCTGGTAGCGCCAGCATGTCAGAAAGAACTTTCAACTCGAACATGCCACGCGATCAGCGCCAAACCCCACGCTATTAGCGCCAGGATGTCTGAGGATCTCCCCATCACGACTATCTCACACGATTAGCGTGAGATACCACGCTGGTAGTGCCACAGTTATGCTGTTACCTGTTTTAAGAGATTTGGCACTGAAATAACTGGGGAAAAAAGGGGCTTGTTACCCTAATTAATATATAAACGTGTAGAGAGGAGAAAAGGGGACACTTTTTGACAGAAAAACACACAAAGAGAGCAGAGGGAGAAGATTGGAATCACTACGAGAAGATCAAAGGAAGACAGAGCAGTTATTCTTCTTCTATTTTCTTTGTAATTCTCTGCTAGACACATGCTAGTTTTGCACTTAAGGTTAGTTATGAGCATGTCTAGCTAACTTCTCATACTGTGGTTAGAGCCAGAACCAATGTGAACTCCTCTGTAACTTGATTGGTATTAATATGAAATTCTGATAATTGTTTTATTTTACTCTGTTCCTCATTGGATTATTCTTTATTAGCTTTGGCCATTCTAGTAAAGTTCTAAGGGTTAGAGTTTACAATAGGGATATTGGAACACTAATTTCTGAAAGCAGTAAAATAACAGTTTTTACATTGCCTAAGGATAGGGATGTATGATTGCAGAATTTATATGATGTATTCTCTTAATGCTTAGCTTGATAGGGAATTGCTAAGGAATTACGATTTCTAATTGGGATAAAGGGTTGAATTACTAAGGGATTAGGATTTAACTAATTATATGGAAATACATTCTCTGAACAATTAGAAGTAATTGAAATTAATAACCAATGCAAGTAAAGAAGGTAGGGAACAAATGGGAATGTACTCTGGCCATAATTATTTCTCATCACTGCATAATAATTATTTTAAATTTGTTTTGAATTCTCACTAATTTTCTGTCATTTATTTAATTTGCTTAATTCTTAAAATACAACAATATTCTCTTCAAACTTATTATTTGTCTTCCAATTTCTAAGATAATAAGTGATATGCTTCCAGCATATAATAGATTTTTAGGTTTAATTAATTAATAAATTGTTTAAGATTTAGTAAATTAGAGTAGGAATTAGTGAATTATCATTTAATTGCATATTAATTTAAATTCTAAGTTATTTTATCATCTAGGAACCAACAAGAGAGGAAAAGAAGCAAAAAGAGCAAGCCAGTGCTCTCGAACAAGTCACGCGATCAGCGTGAGATCTCACGCGATCAGCGTGGGAGTGTCAAGATCAAATATTCAGTTCGAAGAGTTCACGCGAGTAGCGCAACCACCACGCGATCAGCGTCAGATGCTGAAACAACAGACTCTCAGCTCGAACAAGTCACACTGGTAGCGTGAACTTCCACGCGAATCGCGCCATGCTATCAAAACTCAAGCCTTTAGTTCGAATAATTCACGCGATCAGCGTGAACACTCATGCTATCAGCGCCAGAAGTCCAGAGCAGCTCATTTAACTCGAATAACCCACGCGAATCGCATGGGACTTCACGCGAATCGCGTGAAAAGCTCGCTGTTTTCCAAATTAAAAGATTTGAATTGATTCAGTGGAGGGAATAGTTCTTTATTACCGGAATTAGACCTAGGACGTTTTGGGGCATAAAAAGGGAGCCTCTGGGTCACAAAAGAGAGACTTTACTGGGTTTTAGACAGAATTGCTAAGGAAGAAGCCATTGAAGGACCTTGGGAGAAGATTGGAAGCCTGGAGGAGTCTGCATAACAACACTCTGTGTAACCCTTCCTTTTCCTCTGGTATGTTAGTCATGGAAGTAGTGTCAACTCTGAGTATGCTTGGCTAATTTCTGTATTGTGGTTGAGCCATGAACCTATGAAGAATTCCTCTATGTATTGATTGGTTTTAATATGAAGTTATCATAATTGCTTTGTCTTACTCTATTCTTTACTGCATAATTCTTAATTTGGACTGGCCATTCTGTTAAGACACTTAGGGTTGGGATTCACAATAGGGATATTGGGATTCTAATTTCTGAAATGAGTAAAACAATAATTTATACATTGCCTAGGGATAGGGATGTGTGGTTGCAGCACTTTCAAGTTGTGTTTGCTTAATGCTTGGTTTAAGGAGGAATCACTAAGGGATTAGGGTTCTTAATTTCATCAAAGGGTTAAATTACTAAGGGATTAGGGTTTAGCTAATCATAAGAGAACACATCAGCAGAGTAATTAGGATTAGTTCAAGTTAATAATCAATCAAAACATAGTAGGAAGGAATCATATGGGATTGCGCTTAACTACAATCATCTCTCACTACTGCAGTAAAATCTAATTACGTTCACTTACATTCTTGTTAATTTTCTGCTATTTAAATTACAGTACTCAAATACAACTCAACAACTCTCTCAAACTTATTATTTTGTCTTCCAATTTCTAAGACGCGAAGTTACGTAAGATTGCATTCAATCCCTGTGGAGACGATACTTGACTTACTCACTTTATTACTTGAAATGAATGGTACACTTGCCAAATTCGCAACAAGTTTTTGGCGTCGTTGTCGGGGATTGCAATAGCCAAATTTATATTAACTTTATATCTTGAGATTGGAATTTCTTTTGTTACTAAACTGCTTTTCTTAGTTTATGCGAGGTGTAGTTAATCCTGATCATCTACAGTACGACCCTAAGATAGAAAGAACCATTAGAAGAAACAGGAGACTAGCCAGAGAAAGAGAAAGAGAAGCAGAAGACTCTGAGTGTGATTCAATCTCTGAATTAGAACCACCAATGGCTGACCGAGAAAATAATCAGCCACGACCGGAAGACGAACTAATGGGGGATATTCTGGCTCCATTGTTCACTAAACCAAACTCCAGTATTGTGAGACCACCAATAGAAGCAAATCACTTTGATATTCATCCTTCATTGATTACATTGGTGGAGTGCAGTCAGTTTGGAGGGGAAGATAATGAAGATCCCCATGATTTTATAGATAGGTTTTTAAGAATATGTGATACTATTAGACACTAAGGGGTGTCGGATGATGCTATAAGATTGAGGTTATTTCCTTTTGCTGTGAAAGGAAAAGCACTTAGATGGTTAGATAGACAGACCTCAAGTAGTATAACCACTTGGGATGAACTAGTTGCAAAGTTTTTCGCTCAATACTTTTCAATGGATAAATATAATAGATTGGTGAATGAGATCACCAATTTCACTCAACATGAGAGGGAAACTTTGTGTACAGCATGGAATAGATTTCAAGAGCTGATTCGGAGGTGTCCATAGTACGATATGTTTGTAGGTAAAAAGGTACGCATTTTCTTTAATGGTATGATACCTGAATCACGTCTTATTGTTAATGTTGCAGCTGGTGGTTTGATAAGATCAAAAACTGCAGTTCAGACATATGAATTGATTGACTCTTTAGCCCGTGATGAAAATGAATGCACTCTGATTCAGCCCAAAAGGGAAGTCATCCATCTAGGGAGTAATGATACAATGCTGGCTGAACAGAAAATTTTGGCCCAGCAACTAGCCAATTTGAATGCTAAAATTGATAAACTACAAGTCTCAGCAGCCCAAGTTTCATCCAACAAAATGCCACCTACCACATGTGAGTATTGCCAAGGTGAGCATGAATCTAATGAATGTCCTATATTAGTAGGAGCTAACCCTGTGCAGGTGAATGGACTTTGGTATGATCAAAGGCCTCAACAAAATTTCCAGAGAAATCAAAACAATGCCATGGGGATTAATTTCCAAAGGAGAATCCAAGGTGGTGGGTTAGATTATAAATCTAACAATTATTTGCAGCCTCCACCTATTCCACCCAAGGAACCATCGGAGCTGGAAAAAGCCATGTTGCAACTGTCCAAGACAACTAATGAGCACATACAAGCCACCAATGCCTTCATTAATGAGACTAGAGCTCATCATAAGAACCAAGATGCCTGCATTAGAAATCTTGAGAATCAAATTGGGCAATTGGCAAAATAATTAGCTGAAAGGTCTCAAGGATAGTTTCCAAGTGACACCATTGTGAATCCTAGGGAACATACAAAAGCAATAACTACTAGGAGTGGAAAGACACTTGCTTCTCCAAAAAATCCTAAGGAGAGTCAAAAAGAAGCTGAAGAGGAGAACACTATAAAGGAGGCAGCACAAGATGTAGAAGCGTCCTCAAGTAAGCAAGAGAAAAATTTTGCACCTTCAAAGAAGCCTATGGATTTCTCCCGCTTTGAGAAGCCTCCTTATCCGGTGAAAAGCAAGCAACAGTTTGCCAGGTTTTTAGAAATGTTTAAAAAACTGCATATTAACATTCCATTTGCTGAAGCTTTAGCTAATATGCCAAATTATGCAAAATTTATGAAAGAACTGTTGTCTATAAAAAATAAATTGCAGGAGTGTGAAACTATTGCACTTACTGAAGAATGCAGTGCCATAATACAAAGAAAGCTGCCACCAAAGCTCAAAGACCCAGGCAGTTTTAATATTCCAATTGCAATAAGGAACATCAATGTAGGAAAAGCTCTATGTGACCTAGGAGCAAGTATTAATTTAATGCCATTATCAGTTTGCAGGTCCTTGGGGATCACTGAATTAAACCTACAAGAGTCTCTCTACAACTCGCAGACCGTTCTTTAAGAAAGCCTACAGGAGTAATTGAAGATGTTTTGGTACAAGTAGATAAATTTATATTCCCTGCAGATTTTATAGTTTTAGACATGGATGATGAAAGTGAGATACCACTTCTCTTAGGTAGATCATTTTTAGCTACTGCCAGGGCTTTAATAGATGTAGAGAAAGGTAAATTAGAACTTAGGATGGATGATGAATCTATTACTTTTAATGTTTTCGATGCTATGAAAAATCCATCTGATGAACATGATTGTTTTAGGCTAGATGTTTTGGATAAGGTGATTAGTGCAGGTCAATTTGAGGAAGAAGAGGCACTTGAAGAGGTGCTGGAAATTAGAAGCCAAGAAACCATACAAGAAGAGTCAGAAGTAGCCATGGAGGTGCTGGAAAAGAAAGAAGACGACATTCCAGTTGGAGCACCAAAAGTGGAGCTAAAAGAATTACCGGAGACCTTGAAGTATGTGTTCCTAGAAGAGGGAGACACATATCCAGTTATTATCAACAAAGGGCTGGAATTTTATGAAGAAGAACAGCTGCTGAAAGTGCTCAAGGAACACAAAACCACTATAGGCTGGTCCATATCCGATTTAAAAGGTATTAATCCTTCCTTTTGTACTCATAAAATTCTTGTGGAAGATGATATGAAACCAGTGAGGCAGCCACAAAGGAGACTTAACCCCACTATGAAAGAAGTGGTAAGAAAAGAAGTGGTTAAGTTGTTAGATGCAGGTATGATCTACCC